>QLSR01000364.1:1032577-1043940 GCA_031780015.1 Citrullus colocynthis
CCCCCCCCCCCCCCCTTGTCTTATCTGATTAGAATCATTAATTAATGAAAAAAATCAGGTTTGGAAGGCTCTGTAACAAACACAAGAGTTTAACAACCTAACCAAACTTGGAATTCTCACCAAAAATGGAAAAAAAAAAAGCTTTGGTTTTTCTTGTTTTAGAGGTTAATTGAATCTTGGGGTTCAAGAATTTTACCAAACCAAATCAGACCAGACCATCTTCAAGCAAGAAAAAACAATGGATTTTAGCAGAGTAGTTGGTTTAGTTTACCTGTTTCCATGGAAATCTCTTGGTAGTGGCAAAGGCTATGGTAACAGCAGGATTGAAATGAGCACCAGAGATATGACCAACAGAATAAACCATCACCATTACAACCAAACCCCAAACAATTGAAATCCCTGGGAAAGTGATCACTTTGTCTTTGCTCAAATTCACAACCACTGATGCCCCACCAGCAAATATCAAGAAATATGTCCCCACAATCTCTGCGATCAACTATTTCCACACCAAAAACAAAAACAAAAGATTTAGCCATTCAATCACATAAACAAAACTTGTATGTGGGTTTTTGGCATAATCTTTAATGGAACATGCTAACATTTGATTTCAAGATTTTTTTTTTTTTTTTTTTCCCAGAGATAGAAACAGGGAAGACCTTTTGAATGAAAGGTACAGAGAGCCAGTCAGCTGCTACTTCTCTGCTGGTGACGGCTGTGGATTCATCTTTGACGTTCAAAGAAACAGTGTGATGTCCATTGCTTGATCCTGAAATCTCAGCCATGAATATGATTGAGTGAAGGAAGAAGCAAGCAGAGAAGGAAAATAGGGAAGAAAAGAGCTACGCTGAGACACTGTAAGATTTTCTTGAGATTGGTCAGAGTGATTTGTGTTTGTTTCACAGAATTGTGCCAAAACTCAGATGAATAGATACAATTTATAGAACCCAAAAAGGCTAAAATAGGAAGAGACAGAGAAAAGGAGAGGATTGACCAATGTACATTTGTTGTGTAATGGTTACAAGGATTACTTTAATATAAAATAGTAATCACTTTGACATTGGAGATATCGTTGAAAATGGTGATGTAATAAGATGAAGATGGGAAGGAAAAAAGAGAGAGCGAATTGAAATCTTATCATTGAACGCTGCTTCAACTACCCGCCGGATATACAGAGAAGGATATGAATGCATCTTTTTTGTTGGGATTAAAAATTTATCAAATTTCTTACCCCATTTTTCAACTTTGAGTTTGGACTCAATTTTTACTTCATTTTAGTATATTTTCTAATTTTGAGGTTTTCTTTACTGAATCATGTAGGTTTGGTAAGAAACAAACAACTCAGGAGCTTGAAGTTAAATATATATATATATATATAAACACTACACAGTTGGTTTCGTTAAGTCAAAAGAAGAAGAAAAGGAAAAATGGTGGTATCTGATTCTTTGAGATGGTCTAGAATAATTGCTCCTTTTTAATTTCCGTGACGCTAGGGGACGTTTTGGGGTGATGAATTGGTTATTATTCTTATTAGTTATTATAGTATACAAATATAATAATTTGTATTTGAAGTATAAACTATTTTTGTTTAAGTAGAAAATAATAAAGACTATGCTAAATAGAAAAAAGAGAATTTGTGAATAATAATAGTAGGAAAGAAGATTTTGAAATATTGTTTACTATTCTTAATTGTGGGTTATAAATAGTTATAAACATCACTATTATATTTGATATTCTAGACACCCCTCAAATTTTAGGGAAATTATTTTAAATGACAAACCTGTTAAAAATTTACAAATAATAGCAAAATATCATAATTTATCTACGATAAACTGTGATCTACTACTATCTATGTCTATTTGTGTCATGATAGTTTAAATATAAATGAGTATTTTGAAAAATATTTTTTTAAGTCAATCCAAACAAACGCTGAATAAAAGATAAGTAAATTTGTACAAATGATCATCGTTTCATTTTTTTTCTAATTTCAAAAAATATGGTTATTTGATAACTCTTTCTACTTTATGTTTTCTAGTTTTCAGAAAAATAGATTTAAAATGTCACTCTCTATAAAATATATATATATATATTGAATATTTAATTTTATGTCTAATAGGTGATTGATCTGTGTTAGTTTTTAAGTTTTAAGAATCTACTAAGCGCAATATCTATCACATAGAACCATTAGATACAAATACATTTTTAATAACCTTTTTTATACTCACATTTTCCGTTACTAATCACTTTATTCACAAACTCTAGGTACAATTATATTCCTTGTTGGGAATGATTTTGGGCCATGACCCAAAAAACAAAAGGTATTTTGAGGGAAAGGTAATAGTTTGTCCCACATTAAAAGCCGAAGGGATATACATACAAAGACTTGCAAGGGAGTTGTGGCAGAAGTAAAACTTTTTCCCACATGCACTATTCGTGCTTGCACGCAAAAAAATAATAATTTTTTACTACCTTTCTATTTTTTTTTTAATCAAAAGGTTTATTAGGTTCTTTCTTTGTACAATGATCTGCATTTAGTCCTGTCATTCTTATCGATTAACATTTTATTATAGCCTTTCAAGAAACAAATTTTTCATTATAGGCACGTTATTTCTCCAATCTTTCCTCCCATTTCATACTCTTCTTAATTGAAGAATTTCCTTTACATGCATTTTTTGTTATTGTAATCTCTTTTCAAACCTACTTTATTTCTTTTGCTCTTTTCCATAATACGAATGAAAGAGAAAATATAAATATTACCATTAAGACCATCAAAGCGAGACTTACTATATCTATGTGAATCAGAGCTATACTCTCTATTTCTATGGATATAAAAAAAACTATTATATTATATAAACACAAGAAACTATTTTCTAAAGTTGTTTATGAGTGGAAATCTCTAAACATATAAACATATAATTCTATCTTAGTTAAATCACATCATACTAATCAATCCAGCTTAAATAATCTTGAAGTTGGACGTGATTTATGGGTTAGATTCATTAAATTATTCAAATAATCATGTAACTCTTTAAAACATGAATTGATGTAAGTAAAGTAATAAAAAGTTGTTGAGAAATTTTTGGTTAAGACTTGGGCGACCCATGTGTTTTAATTTGTGGAGTTATTTTCCCATTCCTTTTGGGGTTTCAACTGTCAATGGGTCACTTTGGAGGTTGAATTGGGGTACGCCTAAAGGCTAAATTAATAGCACGTGGGACCATGTATTGGACAAAGGTTATATGGGCGCTTTTAATTTTATGGGCATATTACAAATTATAATTTAAATATTTGTAAATACAAACAAATTATAAATGGTATATTCAATGTGACTTCATAATTTGTCACTTATTACGTGGTTTAATTACTTGTGGATAATCTCGTTTCTGTTCATTTTTTATTGCGCACTATTGAAAATTTAAGTCCCAATATCATTTATTGGGTTATATAATAATAATAATAATAATAATAATAATAATACCCAGATAGTTGAGCTATAATGACTGTAATTATGGGAGTTTGGACTTTTGGTTCATGAAGGGATAATACCTAATCAAATAATTACACAATCTTTTAAGCAATTACACAATTACTGGGTTAATTAAAACAATTATTTGCAAACGATGAGTTTTTGAAAATTTATTTTGAAATTAAAGGAAAAGATAATATCTATGTAAAAGATAAAAGATGCCATGCAATAAAAGATAACTTAAAATTTTAGAGTTGTTTGGTTGGGAATCAAATTATATTTTATTGATTTTAGATTCGCTAAATTTAATAAATATGTAGTTGGTAGACAACTTACATTTTATTATTGATCATTATATATCTAAACAATTCAAACTCATAAAATAATTTTTATTTTATTTTTTAAATAAATTTTTATTTTATTTTTTAATTTTAGTGTATCTATGTTTTAAATTTTAAAATACATAATTATATTAAATAAGGATAAAAACTATTAGAAAAATAATATTTTATGTTAGAAATTTAATTTATTTTTTAAAAAATAAAAAAAAAAGTATTATGTAAATAATTAGAGTAAGTACAATAGATAACACCTTTAAAGTTAATAATTAAGCATATAACAATACTTTTAAAGACTTGCAAACATAATAAAATCTATTGACTCCTCTTAATGATATGGTCTTTTAACTTCTCTTAGATCTAAATTTTATTATATTTGTAATTTTTTTTGCGCGCTATATTTGCTGATATGTTAGACATAATTGTTATATTTGCAACCATCTTTATAAATAATATAATATTACAAAACAACAACTATATAAAAAATTAGTCATATGTTCACAAATTAATTAATGATAATTTATAATTAACTAATATTGAGCGCTTGTAAAAAAATATTTATATTCGAATTCAATTTCTCAACCTACTATTAAACATATATCTAAAAATAAATAGATTTTCATAATTTTCAAGTAAATAAGCCCTAAGTTTTTCCTTTTTCTTTTTATCAGCGGTGAAAATTGATTTATTTTCTTGATTGAATAATTGTGGGGGTGAAACTAAGTATGTGTACAACCTCGTTATTAATGGGCGCAAGTAATTTAATAAATATTGAAAGTGAAACTATGTGCACTGCACTCAAATTTTCAACTTTATCTCAAAGACAATTTATCTTTATAAACATAATTTTTAAATAAAAAAAAAATTAACATTTTCAATGCGCATGCAAAATCCAACCTCACTTTCTTTTAATTATTGACCACATTCCAATCCCACTATTAATATATTGCAGAAATTTGGAATGCATTTTTTAGTGCATATAATTTGGAATAATTATACTTTACACGTTTGATAATAATTTTGTGTTTTAAATTTTATGTGTTTTCTTTTTAACATTAAAGTTTCGTTTAATAATTTTTAATTTTTATTATCATAAATTATCTGTTAATATTTTTAAGAACCGACTAAAAAATTTAATTAGTGAGTTTAAATGTCCCCAATATAAAAATCATTATGAGAAGATTGAGAGGAAAGATGCATGAACTTTTAAAAAATAATAATAAATTGTTACCAAATAGATCTTAATTTTTAGTCAAATTTAAGAAAACAAAATAAATTTTTAAAAATTACTTTTTAAAATATTCAAAACTTCTATATATTTTGAAACCTTCTTTAAAAGGTGATTTAAAAGAAAATTTGGTATGTAAAAATGATATTAAATTAAATAATTATCGAAGGAGACCTTAATGATTCAATGAAGTATAACAATAATTTAAAAGCTAAGCTGCTAGATTTATGTAAAATATATTTTTACTTTCTTTTTTAATTGTAAAATTTCAATCCCTTAAAACTTGTGTAACATAATATTTTTTTAAAAGAATAATGTTCTGATATAAATACTTAGTTAGGAATCAAATCTCAAAAAGTTAAACAAATATAAAAATAAATTAAATACTCAAATATGAAGAATCCTTGAAAATTTTAAAATGTTTTATGAGGGGTACGACTTCTATTTTTCCTTTTTTGGACTTAAAATTGTAAAAGAATATCTCAGTATAAATGTCTAATGTTTACGCACACATTCTTTTTTTTTTTTTTTTCCCCTAAAAGATAATAATGTGTATTTTGATAACATTTCAACGTGCAACATTATTAGGATAAAGTGGATTTTATATGGATGATTAAGATGAAATTTGCATGTTAAAAATATTTAGACTTTGTCATGATACTTGTGATTGCTTTAGTTGTGAGGAATCTACTATTTATTCATCAAATATGATACCGTTCACAGTGATTTTTGCTCAACTTTCTCTATGTGTGAAAAGGAAAATTTTGTGAAAAAAGGGCAAATTTTGACTTTTCGTCTTTATTTATTGAATTGATTTATTTATTATTATTTTTTTTATTATTTTTTCTTTTTTTTTTTGTAGTGGAAGACTTGCTTTACTTTGATAGGGTCCCATGATTCATGGAGATCCTGATGTGTTTAAAAGTATTAATAAATAAATAAATAATTCAAAATTGTGCTCTTAAATGGCAGGCAAAGACTTCTCTTCCAATCTAACATTTATTCATTTACTCCAATTACAAAATAGTTGTTGTTTGGAATTCAATTTTTTTCTTTTCTCTTCCAAAATTTATGTAATTTACCTCTTTTCCAAAAAGAAAAAAGAAAAAGTAATTTACATTTGGGCTTAGACAAAATCGTCTGACAATTAATAAACATTAATCAGTGAGGATACACTTTCAACCAAACCAAGAAAAAAAAAATAATAATAATAATAACAACAATAATAACAATTGTTGCATTGAAAAAAAATGTCAATATAAATATAGTTTAGTTAGTCGCGGGTTTACCTTTTTAAAATTAATTTAAACTATAAATTTCTAACTATATATTTTTTTTGAAAAAATTATTTTAAATGATAAAATGGCTAAAAATATTTAGTAAAATATCACAGTCTATCTGCAATAAAGCATGATAGACACAAATAGTAGTCTATTGCAGTCTACCACTGTCTATCGTATATAAACAGTAAAATTTTGCTATATTTATAAATATTTTTGTCATTTTTTATATTTTAAAATATTCATTTTTTCTATTTAAAAAATATCATTTTTCTATTTAAAAGAATAGCTTTTTTTTACAATGTTATAGAGATGGTTATATAATGAACATCAATGAGAATGCCTTTCCAACATCCTCCAACTCTGCCACAACTCTTTCATCTCTACCAACGGTAGTCGTTGATAGAGCTTGAGCTCAATAATCATAATTGTTTTTTTTTAAGGTAGAGATAAAAGTGAATAAGAAAGAATATATATATATAGGTACATATTTGGCAAGTCCATTGGTTTTTCAAACTAATTGGCTTCTTAAAATTAATTGTAAATACTAAATTTGCACACATTTTCACCCGCTAAAATGCAATATCAATTCAGTATCGATTCAAAACTATAATAGATAAATTCAAAAAAAAAAAGGAAAATCAAAAGTATAAAACTAAAATAAAATAATCAAATGCGATTAAAACTGTATTATTATTATTATTATCACCATTTTTTTCAAATAATGATTAATAAAATTGCAAAAAGACAGATGATCTCTTATCCAACCCTCAAAACACAACAAACAAATAATTATAATATTACATGGAGGCCGGTCACAAACAAAGTCAATGAAAGAAAATGATAACTTTATAATTCGTTTGATAATATTTTTATTTTTTGTTTTTTTATTTCTGTTTTTTATCGAAACGGACTCGTTTGATAATTGAATTTAAAGTATATTTTTCTTTTAATATAAAACAGTTTCAATAAAAACTCAAATCCTATGTTTGCTTTGATGGTGGATAGGCGAGCCTGTGCCCTTCCTCTACTTCATCGGTAAGTCAAATTACCTGGTATTTTTTCTATTCCTTTTATTTTCATTTATTTTCCATATTAATTTTGCTTTATTTCTTTTATATTAATTTATTTTCTTCATTAACTTTTTCATATTTATATGTTAGTTTAATTTGAATTTTTAAAATTTCACTATTTTTTGAATTTTGAAATATTCATGTTTATATATTATTTAAAATTTTAAAACTCATTTTTTACACTGAAACCACTAAAAATTTTATAATACATTTGAAGGATATAGTTGTGGATAGAAGCTTAACTTTTGATTATTTTTTTTTAATGTTTAATGCATGACATATATTTCTTACATTATATTATTACAAGAAAAAAAAAAGAAACAAAAACAATGATGAAATAAGTTTATGCTTCTATTTTTTTTTCAAGAATAGTTATCAAATATTTCTCATTTCTATTTCTTAAAAAACGGAAACATTAAAAAGCAGAAAATACGAAACAAGAAACAAGATTTTCTTAAAGAAAATGTATGATACATTTTACATTTTTATATTTTTATGAATCGAAATTATTTATTTATGACAAATGTTGTAAATGGAAGGATCAACTCAGTGCATTAGCAACAAAAATCTTACATATCCATATTACCATTTTTTTTCTCCAAAAAGACATATCCATGTTAAGTTATTTGTGGTTGTACTTTGTACTAAAAAGAAATCTTACATATCCATATCATGGTTATGCATATACATCCAAATGTATTATATTTGTTTGTCGTAATTTTATCACATATATAAATATAGTTGAACATGTAACTTCAACTAAAAGGTTGAAAGTAATTGTGTCGGAACGATGTAATATTAAATTTAGTTTGACTTTTAAGCTTTCTGCCAATCATTCATTTAAGAAGCTCAAAAAAATAATTTATTTTGCCCACCGGATACTATAAATTAATTCGATTACATGCCAACCGAAGGTTTGGTTGCCGTACAACATTGGTAACGAATGAGGAGTTCAACTGAAGCTTTGGTAAAAGCTCTCCTTAGGAATCCCACATCCATCAAATCCAGATCACAGGCTCAACAACTCCACGCCCAAGTTCTCAAATTTCGAGGTTCATCTCTTTCAAATCTCTCTCTTGTTCTATCCCTCTACTCCCACATTAATCTTCTCCATGATTCACTCAATCTTTTCAACACCCTTCAGTTCCCTTCAGCTCTTGCTTGGAAATCTCTCATCCGTTGCTACACTTCTCATGGCATTCCTCATCAGTCCTTGGCTTCTTTTGTTGGAATGTTGGCCTCTGGGCTATACCCAGATCACAATGTCTTCCCCTCTGTTCTAAAATCTTGTGCATTGCTTATGGATTTGAATTTGGGGGAGTCCATTCATGGCTACATCATAAGGGTAGGTTTGGATTTTGATTTGTATACTGGTAATGCGTTGATGAATATGTATTCGAAACTGCAATTTCTACAGGGGAGTGGGAGGCAGAGTCTTGGTGCGGGGGAAGTGTTCGATGAAATGACTGAAAGAATACAAAGTGTTGGAAGTGCCTCCGTCTTAGTTGGTAATGAGGAGGGAAAAGTGAGTGACACTGAAGCATTTCGTTATGATGTTTCTTGCGGAAGCAGGGAGTTTGAAGCACAAGTTCTTGAAATAGACTACAAACAGAGAAATGAATATAGGGAATTGGAACCCTGCAATCTTGGGCAACAAATCAAAGATATTTCTCATTCAAAAAGTGAGGATAGCGTGAGAAAGGTCTTTGAGATGATGCCTGAAAAGGATCTTGTCTCGTGGAATACCATAATTGCAGGAAATGCTCGGAATGGTCTGTATGAAGAAACTTTAACGTTAGTTAGAGAGATGGTTGATGCCAATTTGAAGGCTGATTCCTTTACTCTGTCCAGTGTACTTCCTCTTATTGCGGAGCATGCAGATATTGGTAAAGGAAAAGAGATCCATGGATGTGCCATAAGACAAGGTTTTGATGCAGACGTATACGTTGCAAGCAGCTTAATTGATATGTATGCGAAATGTACACGAGTTGCGGATTCCTGTCAGGTATTTAGTCTCTTGACTAAACGTGATGGGATTTCATGGAATTCAATCGTCGCAGGGTGTGTACAGAATGGCCTATTTGATGAAGGTCTGAGATTTTTCCGCCAAATGTTGATGGCCAAAATCAAGCCCAACAGTTATTCCTTCTCAAGTATTATGCCAGCTTGCGCTCACTTGACAACATTACATCTAGGGAAGCAGCTCCATGGATACATCATAAGGAATGGCTTTGATGGCAACGTATTCATAGCAAGTTCGCTCATCGACATGTATGCAAAATGTGGAAATATTAGGATGGCTAGGCAGATCTTTGATAGGATGAGATTACGGGACATGGTATCCTGGACTGCGATGATTATGGGATGTGCTTTGCATGGTCATGCTCTTGATGCTATTGACTTATTTGAACAAATGGAAACAGAAGGAATAAAACCAAATTATGTGGCCTTCATGGCTGTATTAACTGCCTGTAGCCATGCCGGATTAGTTGATGAAGCTTGGAAATACTTTAATAGCATGACACTAGATTTCGGAATTTCTCCAGGAGTGGAACACTACGCTGCTGTTTCAGACCTCCTTGGACGAGCTGGAAGGCTGGAGGAAGCTTATGACTTTATCTGTGGGATGCATATGGGACCAACTGGGAGTATATGGTCCACATTGTTGTCTGCTTGTCGAGTTCACAAAAACGTTGACATGGCCGAAAAGGTAGCTAATAGAATTCTCGAAGTCGATCCCGAGAATACAGGAGCTTATGTATTACTAGCAAACGTATATTCTGCTGCAAGGAGATGGAAAGAGGCAGCAAAATGGAGAGCTTCATTGAGGCGCAGAGGCATGAGAAAGACACCAGCCTGCAGCTGGATTGAAGTTAAAAACAAGGTGCATGCTTTCATGGCTGGAGATAAATCTCATCCTTGTTATGAGAAAATAAGAGAAGCCATGAAAGTGCTAATGGAGCTGATGGAAAAGGAGGGTTATGTGCCTGATACAAGTGAGGTTCATCATGATGTGGAAGAGGAGCAAAAGAAATACTTGCTTTGCAGCCATAGTGAGAGGCTTGCCATTGTGTTTGGTATCATCAACACACCAGCTGGGACGACGATTCGTGTGACAAAGAACCTACGCGTGTGCACCGACTGTCACACAGCAACAAAGTTCATCTCAAAGATAGTTGGGAGGGAGATAGTTGTGAGGGATAACAGTCGATTTCACCATTTCAAGAACGGAAGGTGTTCCTGTGGAGATTACTGGTAACAGAGGTGGGAGATTTCTCTGATATGTTCAGTTTTAAATTAATGCAAGTTGGACTATTGTCCGAAGTTCTTCTAGGCCTTGATATTGGAAATTTTGCCATGATGAGCACAGCCACCGTTGGATAATAGAGGGGAGGGGGAAGCATCAAGTTATTTGCTAATAGAAGACTTGGAATTTCATTCATAACATCATAATAGCCTTCCTCTCATTTATTCACGGTTCTCAGAGTTAGACTCTCACCCATTGCACAGATATAGGGCGTAAAAACAACACAATATTAGGTAGGATGACACTTCATCTTCAACAAAAGGGAGATAAATAAAGACCATTGGAATTACATTTATAAAAATTTATAATTTATTGCACTCCCCCTATTATGGCTTTATAAGAATGTTTAGTTTATGATATTTATATTATATCTGTCTAACTAGTAACTACTAGTGGACTGTGTTATTATTAGTGTCCAAGGTTTAGTTTAAAAAAAAAGAAAAGAAAATAGATGGGCTCTTATGTGGGTAAAACTTAAAGAAAACTTGTAAAAGATGACTAATGAGCATAAGAATTAAATTAAAACATTCAAAATCATAAAGATCAACTTAGAAATAAGATACCAAATCAAGTATAACTCAATTGGTATAGTACTTATATTATTAACTTCAAAGTCGGAAGTTCGATTTCCTCACTTCAAATAATGTAAAAAAAAAAAAAAAAAAAAAAAAAAA
>QLSR01000364.1:1051265-1084760 GCA_031780015.1 Citrullus colocynthis
TTTTTTTTTTTTTTTTTTTTTTTTTTTTGGTATTGGCCGCGGTAAAGGAAATGTCAGTTACCAATACCAAGCGATCATCAAACGGCCGTTAAAACTTCAACTTCTTGGCCCTTCCGCTGCCACTTCCTTTTCCTTTTCTTTCGTTGCCAAATTAATACGCTTTTTATTTGAAATCCAAAAACGGGTGCATCTTCTAAAATTAAATTAAATGGTTACAAAAATTTTATTCAAAGTTTTCAGAAAAGAAATTCAATTCTTAATCTATAGCGCAAACAAGCATATGAATGTATTAACGACTTAGAGATTTATGGTTTGAATCCTCTTTAACAAATATTGTAATGATTGATTATATATAGTAACTTTTTTTTTTTAAGAATTATATTGAACAACCTAACTTTTCTAGTTTACAGAAAAGAATTTGTAGGCTCCACATGGAATTGCTGAAGCTTTTAAAACAATCGTGGACGATTGTGGTTTTAGAAAAATTAACTTTGAAAAGAAGTAAAATAATGTTTGGTAAATTTAAGTTTAATTTTAAATTAGAATGTTTGGTAAATAAATACAGAAATATCTTATTTTAGATATAATAATTAAAATAGACTTATAATCATTTATTATTATTTTTTAATTTAAAATTTTAAATAATTATTTTATAGGATAAATTTTGTTTGTTATAGATTAATTTTTAAATATTAAGAAAAAAATTAATATGGTATATATATTTTTTTAAAAAAAATGATGAACTTAACCTATAAAAAAATAAAAAAATAGATTTAATTAGAGAGGAATATATAAATATATAAAATAAATATATTTTTTAAAATATAATATTGAAAATTAAATCTTAACTAAAAATGATTTGAACTAATTAATTTAAATCTGTTTTACGAAACACAAAAAAGACTTTAAATTTTTTTTTTTTAAAAAATGACTTTTTGACCCAACTAAACCAATGCCAAACATAGTAATAGTTTGTTTAATTTTGGAGGTGAAGTTTAAATTCCATGTTCCACGTTAAAATAAATTAAATAGTTTCCCATTATAGTTGATGATAAATGGTTACAAAAATTAAAATTAAAAGTAAATTTTTATTAAAATGAAATAATAATAATAATAATAAATCTGATTGTCATACCAATCGCGTTATCCCCCGAAAAAAAGGAATTAGCCTTTTCCGAGGATTGTTTTTGGAGGCATTTTGTATGATTTCTTGTCCGTACGAAAAGCAGAGGACTGCTAATTTGTCTGTTAATTTAGGAGGTGGCTATGGTGAGTGGAAGCTCGACATTTGGTAATCGCTTTTTTCTTCAGCTGACGACTTCTTTTTGTAACGACTACGCAAAGATTCATAACACTGCAACTATGGGCCTTTGATTTTTTATGTTCCCCAATTATTTGGTTTTGTCGAGCCTCAATTTTCTGTTAGAGTTGACCGCAGGGAGATTAACCTTCACAGAAGTTTCTGTTCGGTTGAAATTTGGAAACCTTGCGGGAGATTCGAGGGTTTTTATTAGGGTTTCTTAGCATCCAATACCTTGCGAGAAACATCGATGTCATCCCAATTTGGTGAACCCTGTGAGGTTTTTATTTTTTTTATTTTTTATTTTTATTTTTATTTTTTTTTATTTTGTTTGGAGGATGTAACAGTTTCTTAGGTTCAATTAACCCTCTGAAAGCTGAGGCGGGGAATTGAGCTTTCGGTTCTGAATTTTTGTTCAATTTTTTCCCCTTGGAATTCCGAGTTCCTGTAAAGTGGGTTCATTCTGGGGGTTTGAATTTTCTACTTTATGGTTTGCGATTGGGGCTTTTAAGATTTAGGTCGATGGACGAAGCGCAGGCCAGTTCCAACACGTTGCCTCCTTTCCTGACAAAGACTTACGAGATGGTCAATGATCCTTCCACGGACCCAGTTGTATCCTGGACTTCATGTAATAAGAGCTTTATTGTGTGGAACCCATTGGAGTTTTCGAGTGACCTGCTGCCGAGATTCTTCAAACATAACAATTTCTCGAGCTTCATTAGACAGCTTAATACATATGTAAGTCGGTACTTAAAGTCTAGCTGTACGCAGTTCATTTTACTGATAAGCAATCCGTTTCAGATTTCTTTGATTGATTGGTTATTGATTTGAACAGGGCTTTAGGAAAGTGGATCCAGAGAAATGGGAATTTGCAAATGAGGATTTTGAAAAGGGTCGACCAGACCTTTTGCGGAACATCCACAGGCGAAAACCAGTTCATAGTCATTCATTGCAGAATGTTCAAGGACAAGGACTTCCATCTCCATTGTTGGATCTTGAAAGGAAGAGATTCAAGGAAGAGATTGAGAAGCTTAAGCACACTAATGAAAAGCTTCTTCTGGAGTCGCAGAGACATGAACAAGAGCATCGTGATTTGCAGTTGCAAATGCAATTAATGAAGAACCGGTTTCAATGTACGCAGCAACAGCAGCAAACATTGCTTTCTAATCTTGCTCATGTTTTGCAGAAACCAGAATTGACGATTTATTTTGTGCCAGAATCAGATTCTCATGATAGAAAGAGGAGGTTGGCAACAGTCACCTACTATTACAACGAATCCAGTGCTGAGGATGCTCTAGCAGAGCATTCCCATTCAATGTCAAAACAGCAATTAGATTATTCTTCAACCTCAGACTTAAACATGGAGCAGCTTGACCAGTTAGATTCATTTCTAACATTTTGGGAGAGGACCATTCATGATGTTGATCGAACTATGATTCTACCTAACCTGAACTTGAATCAAACCAAAAGAGACATCCAAAGCCCACCAACTCCTTTACAACTAGATAGGAATCATCAGTCCAAGTCACATGTTATTGACATGAATTCAGAGCCTGTTGGAAGTATTGCTTCTGATTCCATTGCATCAAGAAAAGAAGCCGGTGAAACAACTGTGATTGCACGTAACGGGGCTAATGATGTGTTTTGGGAACAGTTCTTGACTGAGAATCCTGGTTCATCCGATCTTCCAAAAGTTGCATCTGAAGGAAATGAGTCTGATAATGGTAGAAAGAATGAGAGTAAGCCCAAAGGCTTTGGAAAACTTTGGTGGACTGGGAACAAGATAAATAACCTTGCAGAACAGATGGAACACCTTACTCCAACTGAGAAAACATGACATTCTTTGATCTTTTTTTAAGTGATGATGCCCTTGTTGCCCACGTGTAATAAATTTAGGTACTAACGAGATCAATAGATTGTTGATATATTGTGCAGCTATAAAGTGATCAGTTTCTTCGACTTTCCTATAAGCATGGTTGTAGGGATTTCTGGCTCATAAAGGTCTTTTCTTTTCACCATTTGATTGTGAATATTAGCTGACTACACAATAGCTTATGTCTAATTCCTTCATTTTTACTTAGCCTGAATTTGAGGTTATACAATAGAACAGGCATAGGCTACATCATGGAATGATGATCAAGCTATTTTTTGTAGGATTACTGTAGGCATGCATTGATAATGCTAGGTTTTTACATCTTACATGCTAAGGCATGAGGCTCTTATGTTGTATTCAGAGGCCATTGTCGTGTCATATTTTGGCCTGCATCTTTGTTCCTATTTAACTGCTTGTAAAATTTGTTTATGTTTGTTCGTGAACCAATGTAAAGCTTGATGCATGGCCATATGCTTGAGGTTAGTGTTAAAGTTGAAGTTGCTGCCTTTGACAGCCAGCTGGCTACTGGCAACTCGATATTCCAATATCTCCCTTAACACGAATTTTCTTCACAACTTGATTTGCACTCTACAATGTGCTATTTCAAATTGGCGATGAAACTGGAAGGATATCATGTTTGGAGGTTGTTATTGTGGATTTATCAATTTTATATCAGTTTTGATCATCCTATATGAACCTTTTGCTTCTATTTTACCATATAGGTTTCTACACTTCAATTCTTTTCATCATGGGTGTTATTTATGTGGTTTGACTTGTATAAACTGTGGTAACAGATTCTGGTGCAATCTGATGTGGTTTCAACTACAGGGATACAAAGTTAGGTTTGTTTCCCTGATAATCGCAGGTGCGGTCTTCAAATCCCCATGCTAACACGCTGTTTGTGTCAAACAACTGGCTCACCTAGCCAAGGAAATATCATGATCCCTGATACATACAGAATCATGGTAGTAGGCTTCAAATCATCTGAGCCCAATCCCTTCCTCCCCAACCCAGAAAATAAGGTCTGCATCAGTATAGTATTGAATGGCATCGTACCTGACTACTGACTATAGGTAATTTTGAGTGGAGAGTAAGACTCGAGTAGTGTCACAGCTGCATCTGCTATCCGGAATAGATCCATTCATCATGGAACTGCTATTCTATCATGAACTCAATAGGCCTTTGAGTAGAATCAAAGTCGTAGAAATCGTTATTGGTACTAGAGCTATGGAATCATTTCTCTAAATAGTGATACCGGATTGGAGTGTTTAACCTCTAGTGAAACACAGGTAATAGAAGAGAGAAAAAGCTTCTTTTACCCATTTAAATTTGTTTCTTTTGATATACCTGTCATTTAAGTTTTTCTGTCAGGTCATGAGTCTCATCTCATGCTTGCTTTAGGTTAAGCTCGCCATTGAAGTCAGTTTGATCATACATATTTTGAGAAAAGAAAGAGCAAGTTTGCAGTTGTATCCCTTCAAAAGAAGTGGTTTTGCTGTTTGTTTCGAAATTTGTAGTGAAAATTTGAGTATTATTCAGTATTTCCATGCAAACTTTTTCTTATTAATGGAGATGGATCAATTTGTGGTTTTTTTTTTTTAATTTTATTTTAATTATATATATATATGGGCATTCTAAACTTTAGTATTTTTTTTCAATGTTGTATGGTTCAGAACTCAAGAAGCGTTTTGAATACTAAGAGTTCTGAAAATTATATTATGCCTAAAGTACATTGAAACTTTTCTCAGTTCTCTTAATGTAGGATTCCAGGATGATAGACCATATTGAAATATTATTCTTTTCAGAATTGCTTTCTTTTTTTTTTTCTTTTTTTTCCACAGAAAAGCTAAATGTACATGTAAATTTTGTATTAATAGTAATGATGGAAATTGATTTTTATGTATGTATATAAAGCATTTGAAATTACACAAATTAAACTGAATAAGTCTAAAGATTCATAAACAAATTTGGTTCAAATTCAAACTCTCGTAAAGTAAAACTCTCTCTCTCTCTCTCTCTTCAAGAAAACTCCATTTCCACCCTTTCTACAATTAGCATGACTTCGGTATTATTTTCAAAACACAACAGAAACCAAGATTAGAAAATCTGTCATAAATTCTGCAGTAACCAAAACCTAGGTGTGTGAATTTATTATAATTAATCTAACGCAAAACAGAAAACTACCATTTTATTTGGTTAAATTTGATATTAGCTGTTCTGTCTTTTAAATAAAAATATTATTTAACGTTTAAAAGAACAAAAACAAAATACTATTGTATTGACAAGAATAAGATGAATATGGGTCCAATCCCATCCATCTAATCAGCTTCTTGTGATTACATATTTTTTTTTTGTCCGGAATATGTCATCCTTTTTTGTGTTTTCTATTTTACTAAATTTGTTCTTTTCCGTAGAATTGTCTGGATAGGGTGAGGCAGTAAGCAACTCAACAGCCACATCCGCCGCAGCAATACATTAACTATTGTGTTTATTTTCCCAACAAAGTCGTTTATTTATGACAATTATTGGACCAATGTTCAAGTTTTACTCAACTTTGATTGTCATTATTTGTACCATGCTTCCATTTGCTTCAATTTATTGTCCTTTACTCTCTCTAGCAGCAATCTATTAACGTTTTGGCAACTCAACCACCCAAATCCTCAACTTGGTCTTCAGTTTCTTCATTGATCACTGGCATTGCCTGCTTTTAAATATTACACACTGTTTAGCCACGAGGTTATCTGTTCACTTGGACCCCAGATGACATATTCTATTATGGGTTTGAACTATGAAGTAGCTTTCTCTTCTTCAATTACAAAAATTTAGATGCTTGCTTCTCAAGAAAATGGAAAAAGGTCTGAGTTTTGACTTTTCATGTGATGCACTTGTAACTCACTCACTCACTCTTCATAATTCATATCAAGGGCACAAGAGGACCAAATTCTTGAGACTTGGTACAATTTTAATCAATAGGCACAGGGAGAAATCAAGCAGGAAATTAAAAAATGAGTATTGAGCTTTGTAAAAGAAAAACAGTAATTTAACATTACATTTCTTTGGAAGTTAATAAGAAGGAACAAGGCTTGCAACGTTTATGAACTGAGATGTTTTCAAGAGATAAGATTACCACATTTTTCTGTTATTATTAGCTAAATAAGTTGTTCATTACAAGGGCATTGCTTGTGCAATTCAGATTCTAAAGCAGCCTGATTCAGATCAAACCACACTTGCCTAAATACTTTGATGATGAGATCGTGGTATTGATCAGAATTCAATGTGAGATAACAAGCCAACAGTTCTTCAAGCTCTTCTGCTTTGCTGATTCTTCTCTCCATGATCATCTCAACCATCGAGTCTCTGAAGTCTTGCTGTGGGTCGAACGAAGATTTCACGACTGCAAAGCTCTCCAAGTCTGTCTCGTCCTCCACCGTGCTCTCTTTTACCTTCTTCTTCATCTTTAACTTAGCTTTCTTCATATCCTCCAATGCTTTGATCTTGCAAATCTCAATTTTATTGGCTGTTCTAGGAGAGTAAACTCTGATTTTTCTTCTCCCTTTTGGATTTTTCTCATTCGAGTCCTTCCTTATGTAGAGTGGTTGTCTTTGTTTTTCATATCTTAACTTCAATTCTTCAATCTTCAATTCCTTCATCCTTTCCCAGTCTGAATCAATTTCAATGCCCACAATGTCATGTTCATCACTTTCCTCTGCCTTCATAGAAGAAAATACACAGTTCTCTTCTATAGTTCCTAAATTGGAACTTTTAGACATGGTGGAAGAGACATACCTATGCTTCCTTGCATTTGTCAATTTGGTTTTATCTCTCTCATTCTTCCTAACTCCAGACTCTTCTTCAACCCGCAACATTTTCTTCCCCACTGATCTCCTTGCTCTCTCCTTTGCTTTATCTGTCTCCCTCTCTGGTTTAAATCCCTTCTTCTCCATCAATTTTTTACCCAAATTCTTGAAGTTTTCATTTTCTCTGTATTTGCTCCTTGGAGTTCTTGATTCAATTTCACTCTCTCTTCTCAAAAGCTTCACTTGGGTTGGAGCTTCTCTCCTCCTTCTCCTTCTCCTCGTCATCCTCGAAACCATGTCCTCCAAATTCTGAATCTCCTCCTTTCCCTCAAATTCTGTACATTCTGTTCTGCAGCTTCTACAACTTGTACGTGGAAAACCATGGTCGTCCTCTGAGTTGTACCACACTGACCTCAAAATCCCACCATTCTTCTTCACATCAATATCATCTTCTCCTAAGGATAGCTTCCAAAATTCACTATTATCTCCGCTACATAATTGATTGCAATTCCCATTTGCTTGACCAGGGGAGAGAATCACATTTGCATGATCGGGCGATTGAGTGCGAGGAGAATTCCCCTTCTCTGTTCCCTTTACTTTCCCGGGCCTGGCTTCTTGATTACTTTTCTTTTGCTTGAGCTTTGAAAGCCAAGAAGCAGGCAAGATATTGGACATGAAAGAAGGCCTAGAGGAAGAAGAAGAAGAAGTGGAAGAAGAAGAAGAAGGATTGTGTGGTTTCCTCCTACCCCATTTCATAATTTCAGCAGAGGAAAATAGGTTTTAGTTGAATTGGAACAAAAAGGAAAAAAAGAAGTTTCTTACGTTAGAAAAGTTTATGGGGGTAATGGAACATCAAAGAAGAAAGTGAATCAGAGAAGATAATGGTAGAGCAGTAGCAGTTATTGAGACAGTTAAGGTGTTTAGTAGGAACGTGGGTTTCATATTGGTCTTTTTGCTGTTTTTTTCAAAAGAAAGACCCGCCATTAATCCTGTGACCACTTGCCCACTTTTTATCACTTTTGTGGATGGTTCTCAAATCTCTCCTAAGGAATTAAAAAGAAAAAAATAGAAGCAAAAGAACAAACATGAGGCTAAAGAAAATAAAGGAAAAAGAAAAAGAAAAGAAACCCATTTCTTTAATTTTTGATCTCACCTAGAGCATATGGGCTCTAATTCACAGAACATACAAGAATTGGGAATTAGCTGTGTGTCATAATCACAAACACCTGTTGGGCAGACAGAGATGGGAAAAACTGGGGTTTCTTTCCTACATTGAACGTCATATATCAAACACCTGTTGGGCAAACATGGAGAGGCCCTCAGTTCTAGTTTGGGATTGAACTGTTTTTGAGAATTCCTTGTCAAGCTTTAGTGATGGAATTTTATTGGGTTTGTTGCCTTTCTGCTTTATTGCTTTTTCCTTCACTTCTAAGATTTTCCGACTTTTCGGCTTTAGTCAAAAGTCGAATAAAAGTGGTCCAGTAAGCTGACTGGGTTGAGCCTAAGAGCTGTACATTTTTTGGGCCTAAAATGAAAATTGCTCCATTGGACTGTGGGGTTTCTCCTTATCAAACATTGAAGTTGTTGATTGTGTACAGCAAGGAGTGTTACGGAGAGCTTTTATGAGTAGTCGGTGAAGGTTAGTTTAATAGTACTGTAAAATTACAATTCACTAAGTCTTTGTTCATTATGAAGATGATGAAGACAAATCCTTTTAGTTGGTGGAGGTGTGTGTTGACTATAGAAGTTGTTGAAGTAGTCCAACGACCAGGCTACATAGACTAAACGGGGAGACAGTTTGACCATTGTCTTTTCAGATTCACTCAATAAGAGTTGTGAGCTTCTCTTTTCGCAGATTATGCTAAGAAATAGGTTTTGAGATAATAAGTTTAGCGCTGAATGGTTCTTTCAGAACCAGTGGTTTTCTTCCTCTTAGATTCCAAAATCATTAAATTTTGAAAGCCCTCATTGAGTAATACTTCTATTTATTCTTATTGTTTTCAATTGCTGAAAGAATACAGAAGTTTATCGTGTAGAACCTGTGAAGATTGCATGATCCTAGTTGGCGAGGAAGCTCAAAGAATGTTAACTATTGTATTACCATTCTGAAACAGAAAATTTGGAAAAACTGTTCTGGTTCGGCTTGAAGTTGTAAAATAAAAATAAATAAATAAGTACAATTGGGACTAAGGGATTTGAACCACAAACTTTATGGTTACTAATACATTCGTATGCTAATTGAGCTATGCTCGATTTGGTTGATGTCCTAATTTTTAAACCTTTCAGCTTGGGAGAATTTTAATGGCCAGTGGCTGTATAAAGCAGCAGAGAAGCTTTGTTTGTACAACGAAAAGCAGTTCTCATGCTTAGTGTATCCTGGAAAGGAAAAAAGATATAAACAGTAGTAAGTAAAAACTACTTGAAAATGCTCTGGGACAAGAGAGACTAATCTCCTCATGCTCTCCTGAATCATCATCATATTCATGGATTCCTGGAGGAAGAAAAATATATATCTTCAAGGTTTATTATGTTGAAAAGTAAACTGGGGCACCTGTCCAGTTCCTTGGTCTGACAAGACGAGAGCTGCCGGTACACCGTTAGAAGAAAAGCTAGCTTCTCATCAACCTAAGATATAATTTGTATTCGGTTTCCACAATCCCCAGACTCAAGCTCATTCCAGAGCTGATAATATGATAGAACTGTCTGGGTTTGAAGTGAAAATGCATGCACTCCCTAACAATTATTAAAGTGGACGAAGAATTCAGAAATGGAACTCCTTAAATATTCGAATACAGATATCAGATACAATTCCAATGAATTGTGTGATGTCAGTATGTTAAATGCTTTCAAGACTAATCGTTATTTAAGTGAAGTTAGAATTATATTGTAAATCCCAAAAGAACTGATCTTACAAGGTGGAAATTGGATTTGAGCGGGCAGAGGTCTAGCACATGAGGACTGCAATCTATAATCCTCTCCTATTTTTAGGATGAAAAATTAATTGATTTCATAAATTGAATTCACAGATAAAAATGAGCCTAGTAATCAACATGGGGCAAAAGAGAGAAGAAAAACTAAATACAACTAAAAGAGAAAACGAAGTTAATCAATCTCCTAAACCATTCTCCCTCTTCTTCCTTTCCGGCTGGAATTATTACCTTGCTGACTACGCAGAAAGACATTTACCACAGGAGACAAGTTTCAGCAATGACTGTGGCCTTCGAGTTCTAACTCTCAACCGTGATAGCTGCACAGATAATCATCAATGAGTAATTTATTTGCTATTATTAATACCATATAATATATGTACTGCAATTCGGAGACAGAACCAAAACATCGGAATAACGGCCATGAAAGGCAAAAGGTCATGAGACTGTCTTTAGCAATAAACAATGAATAGGACAACTCCATTGAACAGATAATTATAACCTCTTCAAAGAAAGAAAGACGGACTCAATCTTCTAAATTAGCCATGGGTTCTCAAGTGAAGCTAATTGACAGTAAAATGACCATCAGGGTACAACATGCTTCATTATCATCAAACTGTAACCTAGTTAACAATATAATCACCAATCACTTGACTACGGAGAGCACCAGCACAATTTTTTATTAGGTAATGAATGAAATGCATCCATCCCTGAAAAGTTAAGATGCGTTTTTAATTATAATAAAAATGTGAATACTTTATGTTTTCACAGAGAGAATGTGATAATAAAACTGAAACAATCAAATTATAAGTTATTTATATCTCCTTGCCCTACCCTTCGTCGAGTTACTCTAGATGCTTTCCAGCATAATAAGCTTCTTGATTGAGGTTCAAGTCTCCTGCACAAAATGTAAAAAGAAGAATAATAATAAGAAAAGACAGAAGTAAAGGAATTTGAAAGTCAATAAAATTAAGCAGGTGCAATTTGGTCATGAACACAAGGAAGCAAACCCTATCATCCCGGCCAATTAATAAACTAAGGTTCCAAAAAGTACAAAAACCAGAAAGAGAACAGAAAAGGAAACAAAGAAACAAAAAAGGGATTCTGTTCCAAATCTACCATACGTAGAAAATTATTTTCATAACCTTTACAATCTTGAGCGTGTAGTGAAAAACCATCCACTGTAGCTTCAATATAACTAAATAAGCCACTCAGATGCTTAGCAATTAATAGTTCTTTGTTGTACAGAGGATTGGATAGTAGGAGTTTGTGAATTCTAGTGGCTAATATTTCCTCTCTGGATCTATTTTAAGAGTCCCGTCTATATACATTTCATAACTTCATTATTTCTGAGTCGGTTGTTTACCAGGTTTCATGCAATTTCTTTTTCTACCTTCACTCCATGATGCTCTTAAATCTAAGTACATTTTGGTAATCTTTCATATATTTCCTGATGTGAGATATTATCTACCTCCGCACATTCTCTAAACCAAATTTAAACATGTAGCTTTATAGGACTAAGCCCAGCCAAGGAAAGCCACAGACTAACAGTTAGGCCAGTAAGATATTAGCTTCAAGAACAGGTTCTTTGTATGCTGATATGTAGAAGCCGTTTGTCTGAAAGATTCTTATATGTTTTTGCTTTCAAATTTACTCTCGAAGAATGTGATCAGATGACTATAAAATTGATGTGATTGTATAACATTGAAATCTATGATTTCAAAAGGAAAAGTAACTTTGTAATCTTTTCTATAGGAAAAAAAATGAAAATTATGCACAAAATAAAAAAAGAAAAAAAAATACTAAAAAGAAGTTATCCAACAAATTTCAAAGAGTTTTTGTTCTATAAAATAGAAAGCTGTTTTGAGTTCTCTGATGCATAGGAGTTGTTCTTGCTCTGCCAGAAACCTAATATCACAGAACAAGAAAACTTGAAATCTTGAAGATAGGAATACGTACAAGTTTTCCTGCTCAAGTTTTTCAGCTATAGATACAGCTTTGCGTTTGGACCATCCACTTCGCTGTGAACATCCTTCTGCCTGCTGAATAACATGTGCCAGAGATACTTTGCTTCTCACAATACTTTGACTCCGACTTTGGGCTCCACCTTCTCTTCTTTCTGAATTTGTTGACATGGTCGAGTTCTTACGAGAGACTGATACTTCTCCTTGTAGACCTTCAAAATTCCTTTGATTAGATTCTCTTTGATTATGGGCTTCCCTTGGTGAAGCATCTATTTCAACAATTTCGCCTCTTCCAACTTCACCAGAACCGTAGTGTGGTGACTGAGCTTGAGGCATGTAACCACTTATGTCCCTGATCTGCAACATACCATTTTTGGATGCAGGTAAAGTAACTGATGAATGGTTCCCTACTGTAGTATCCCTTTTTGCTTCACATCTAATTTCAATTATCACTGAGGACCCAAGAGCAGACTCAAATGCCCGTAAGATTTGCTCTCTCAACTTCTCTGCTTTTGATTTTGCAATCTGTGAATTGAATATCAAGCGCACAGTTGGTGCTGCCAAAAGGGATATTATCAAAAGTCAAAACTCTTTGCTTCAGATGTTAGATTAACATACATAATTTTAACGTGCTTCTAAATATTGACGGTCAAATAGACTTTTACAAAATGTATTTTTCTAAAATAAGTGAAGTGAAATATAGAGGAATGAAACATGATGCAACAAAATGTACCTGCACCAAAACTCACTGATGCAAGCGTCCCTTCTTGTATCAAAAACTCTTTAACACTATTTATCCGAATTTTTCCTATCACATCCAACCAAATTTCTTCAATGGCTTTATGAGTTTTACCAGAAACCTGCTTTCCACTAGACTTCATTAAATCTGTACCACTTGCAATATTCTGCTGAGGAGCCATACCAACTCCAGAGTGTCTTCTTCTGTCTAAACTAATGCCTTTGGAAATTCTATTATCATATGGGTCAGAATGACCAGCAAACTTAACATCTGTTGACAATCCTTTCTCGCCACCAGATATTTCAGCATGCTGGTCAATATTCCTTGATACACCCCTACCACTTACATTATTCAGGGCTAAGGGACTGTGATTAAAGCTTGTCTCAGCAGAGCTGGACAACATATACTGCTGATCCGGAGCAAGTTGAAGTAATGCAGCTGTAAGCCAGGTTAATTTATCATTAGACATTCTTAATTGCTTCTCAGCTTCAGATAATGTTTTCAGAGCTTGACGTAGCTTTTCCATATCTTCCTTGGATACTAGAATGCCAAAAAAGATGCCCAAAAAAAAAAAAAAAAGTATCATCAGTTCAATAGGTGATTAAAACTTGAATTAGTTAATTAATCAATTAAAACCAACGAAAGGCAGCAAGAGATGAAGCTCCAAATATAAAGCTCCAAAAATGAACTAAGAATCGTTAATGCAGCCAAGGAAAAAAAAGCTATAAACTTTTCAGTTTATAACATGTTCTTTGACTTACATGGCTGACGTCGGAAAAACTTCCTCCGAGGTCTTTCTTTCTTGAAATCATAACTACCAGCAAGAATATCAGTAATTACAGTAGCGATTTGTGACATCAAGGCCATTGGCTCCACACCACTTTCAATTATCAACCTCAAGTGTTTTACGGTGTTTACTGTGTCTGCAGATAGAGCTAGATCAAGAAGATCCACCAATTTTTCATCAGAGATGAGCCCAACCTGGAAACAATTGGATACATAGAAATTATGAGAATGAAACAAAAAGAACGCTATATGCAGTGGAAATGATATGAATCAAACTGCATTGCAAGGGACACTGCTATTCCTATAGTTTTTCATCACCAGAAACTAGTCTATTTATCTTATGCTGGAAGGCTTAAAATGCACAGAAACAATCAGAGCATCAGTCAGTTATGATAGCTTGTCAATATGAGAAGTCTTCCACACACAAACATTTCAGAATAAAATGTTGCAAGAGTTATTTTAAGCAAGTTCATGCTTCACCAGTTGAGAAACCATTTCAGAAACCATAACAAATTCTAAAAATCAAATCAAGATGTTCAGGAATGCATATAGGCAGATCTCAGGTCCCCTCAACTCTTCATAAAAGCTACTTCTTTGACCTAAAACAAAAAATAAAAACGATCTGTCCCACATAAAAATATATGGTCATGTTAACAAAATAAAAGACCGCATTGTTTGTTTCAGCTGAAGTTATGAAACAGCGTAGACCAAATTTGTGGTCGCAATATGTAGATGAAAGAACATAATTAGGTTTTCACTCTTCCACAACAACAAAAAAGTCAAGAAATATAAGATAAGAATAAGACAACTATAGAGTTGCAGCCCAAGATCAATTTTGTTCTTTAAAAAAAAATCATGTCAAACTTCAAATTAGACAGGAAACATTACAATAATTAGAATCAAGGCATGAAATAGTATCCTCTGAAAAGTGTTAATGAAAACTTTCATCTCCAATTCTTGCACTTTAGGGAATTAAAATATATTACTCACCAGTTCCTGAATTAGAGGAACAGAAATTCTCTGGCCAAGTAAGCTGAGCTGCTCAAGAGTCATTTCAGCATCCCTCAATGATCCATCGGATCTTGATGTGATAAGTTTTAGTGCATCTTTATCAATTTCTAAATTTTCTTGGGTTGCAATCCACTGCAAAGTATGGATAACATCAGCATCCTTCAGCTTTGGAAAAAAGAATTTCTGGCATCTGGATATAATTATATGAGGTAAAACATCTAGACTTGAACACACAAGGACAAAAACTAGACGTCTGGGTGCTCGGTCAATGACCTTTGTAATGGCACTCCAGCAATTAGAGGAAAAGCTGTCACAATCATCAAAAATGAACACTGTATACTGTGATGGGAGCTGAGAAGCTATCATATGGTCAAGTAGTTCAGTAATGCTCTCAAAGTCGAGATTACTAACAGGAACAACTTCCCTTATATTCCTGCTCTTTCCCATGTCATATCCAACACAAGAATTGCATAATCCACAAGGTTTGGAATGTTCCAAAGACTGGCAGTTCAGCGCTCTAGCAAATATGCGAGCACAGGATGTTTTTCCTGTACCATGAGGACCATAAAACACATATAGTAACCCAACCTTCTTCTTCAAGACAGCATTTGAAAGAGCTTGGGCTACTAAATTTTGTCCCACCAAATCTTTGAATGTCCGTGGCATGTATTTTTGTGTCAGATTTTGATGTCTAGAACGATGATGGCCTCTTGTTCTTCTTCTGTTACTACACCTTGCTTCTGAAGCAAGGTCAGAATCAACTTCATGTTTAATATAATTATCCGCAAATATTCCCAATTCCCCAGAATAATCTCGTTGCCAGCCTGCATTTTCAATGCTTTCCTGGGACCCAGATGCTTCAACCAGTAAAGGTAGTGCCTCAGCATCAAATTTAGCAGATGAGCTTGAGTGATCAGATGCTATGGGTGTGCCAGAAATGCCTCTCCCACGTGCAGTTGGACTGCATTTTCTTAACATCGAGTCTGAAATGCCACAAGAAAAACTCCTACCAGCCATGTCTAAAAACGTTTTCCCCCTGTGATGAATTCTTGACCAATTCCAAGGCATACCACACCCATTTTTAGGTCCACCAATGACATTTTTGTTGGCATAATTGCCATTTTCCTCTTCCATTTTATGCTTTGAATGATCCGAACCATGAGCTAATGTATTAGAAGCAACAGACAATTCATTTTGAACCCCAGTATCTCTGGAAGTTAAATTCATACGACTTCTCCTTGTACCTCGAAATTTTCGCCTTTTAACCCTATTCAATCCACTGCAGTTTGCACGAAAGCTGGGTTCAGGTTCATCAATGATTTTCTCCTGCTGAGATCGTCTCCCATATACATTAGCACTTGAAGATGCAATATCATCACTATCTATTGGAGCAGAATTCAGTTGCTCCGAAAGTGTCTTAAACGGAATGCCCCTGACCTGCTTATCCTTCTGTTCACTCTTTCTATCTTTCGACTCCGATTTCCTCGAAATAACCTCATGCAGAAGATGCGCATCAAGAACAGGTGAAGATTCTTCATTGCCATCCAAAACACTGTTTCTATCACTCCTCCTGCTTGACTCTTCTCTCCGAATTCTTCTACCATCTCGGATGTCACTCTTAACACTGTGCTCACTAACTGCTGTCACCCCATCCGTGCCCACATTCACCTCAGCCGGAGCAACTTTTGATGTTGCAAAACTTCCCAAGGGTGGAGAACTTCCGGATATTGTCCTACCTACCCTTCGACTCTCGGTTCCTACCGACCTTCTTCCTTCACGAATCACACCATTATTTTCGCCCATCCTAGATGGCAGATCAGTTATTGAGGGAGACTGCCATGAGGGAGGACTTGCAGAAGGGTCCCGAAGAGACCGCGACCTCTGAAGGACAATGAGATCCCTCATAAGAGACCTGTCAGCCAAAATTGGGCTGTGCTTGTGCATGTGATTCTTCAAGTGAATGCAGTTCGTCAAGTGAATGTGGTTACGCAGATGATCGCTAATATCACCATTTGCCTCCTTGAGAATTCTATCGCGGACAGCTCTAGTCATGATGAGAACATAAATGCATTTGGTCGGGAAATTTCTTGACAATTAAGGAAACGAATCGAAATATTTTGCATTATCAATCAGGCAGCGCGAGGTCAAATCTCCGCAATAATGACAAAAATGAATTCCAAATATCCCGCAATTTTGGCAAACAGAGGTCCTCCTATCTAAACAAGGAAAGTGAAATTCTACTTCTATTTCAAAGCATCCATATCAAAGAATTATATTCCAACCTCGTCGACTTTCCGCCAACTAGAAAATGAGAAACAAATAGAACATCCATCGGCGAAGCACTCCCAATCACCCACCCCAGAAAACCAGGGTCGAGTAAACCATGAAGCATAACACTGGAGATTCAAGCGGAAGTGGCTGCAATACTAAATGCTACTCCAACTGAATCCTAATGAGCAGACACAAGCGAACTCCAATGCATATTGCAACAAGCTCAATCCAGCTTCAGCAAGCAAAAACCCGAACAGGGAAAAACACAAAGGAACTGGGTGGAGAATCAAAACCCGTCCGTACACTCCCTTTAAACCCTTAAAAGAATGGTGGTTGGTCTCTGTGAAAACAGAAGAGAACAAGATGAGTAGGACAGCAAAAGAAGATAAGAAAATATTGAAAAGGATAACACAAAGGGTAGGGTAAAGCGAAACGGTTGAGGAAGATAGAAAAAAGCGAAAAGGAAAGAAGAGGAATCACCTGAATCAGAAGAGGGGAAAAGCAGAATCCAATATGGCGGTTGGAAAATTAAAGACCAGATCTCTGAGCAAGCTTCCCATGAAGCTCACAAGGTTCCCTTTGAGAGGAAAGTGAAAGAGCAGTCCAAAACACAGGAAACTCCGCTTCATAGAGAGAGAAAGCTTCAGAAGAATAGCGAGTAAGAGCAAAAGAGTGTATAGTGGGAGGTGAAGAAGACGAAGAAGTAGAAGACGGGTTGGGTGAGATCTGTTGCAGGCAGATTCAGAGACACCTCTCTCACCGGAGGACACGTCAGCAGTCAATCGGTGTGTCCGTTTCTCAACCCAAAATACCCCTTTACATGAAAATTTAATGAAGTAGACCGTTAGCCCCCAGCAAACTCCGAGTACTAACATACAAAACTTTTGCCACACATACTTTAATTTATTTTGTGACTTTATATCATTTTTATTTTTAAATGCTTCATTTGAGAAATGAAAGTAATAAACACAATTCTACATGCTACTAAGTTATTCGGTCTAGTCAAAAGAAGCACAGTTAAATTGGTATGATAATCTTTAGGTTATTGGTTGAATCTCTCCATCCTATATATTATCAAAAATAAGTTGTTCAAATTGATATAGTTGAAACACTAATTGACCCAGAGTTTAGCTAATAAATTAAGGTAGATTTAATATTGTATTATCTAACACTCTCACTCACTCGTGGGTTTGAAACATGTAGAAGACTCAACAAGTGAAAATCAATATGAATTAAAGAGGAAATAACATCATCTTCTGAACTACTTACTCTGATGTCACGTTAAATCACTGATTGACCAAAAAACTTAAGTTGATCGGTAAAAGTATATTTAGTATCATATCATCTAATAAATATCCTCCTGCTCTATGCGACATGGAACTTCTATTAAGAAAAATCACGTAGGTTTGCATCCTTGGAATATATTACTTTTTTTTTTAAGATTAACACGGAACAAACACCCACCAATTACATTAGACACTCTTCGTGAACGAGGTAAAGGATATAATTTGGAAAGCCCTCTTTCCAAACAAAATAATAAGCCAAAGAAACCAATGTGTGTTAGCCCACCTTGTTACCTTGAGGTATGCTTTTGTGTGAATTTGTATATTTTATTATCCTTGCATTGTAATTCTAGTAGTAGTCTTTGTTCGTGTGTTGAGTGAGATTATTCTTTTAATCTTTGTGGCTTTCATTTTCTTCATTGTTTTTGAAATCTAGTCTTTGTTTACTTTTAACTGCCCGTCCACTCCAAAAAAGAAAGGATAGTTTTCTAGAATGTGGTCCAGAGGGTGATGTGGAATGAAAATTGGCCGTTTTATTATTATTATTATTATTATTATTTATTATGGAGTTGAGTGTTGTGGGTGGTGGGGTTGCCCTTTTATTCCGCCGTCCCCTTCGTACAATTAGGGGAAAATGAAAGGCTATATATCCAAAACAACAGGTCGGATTCAGTAAATTATCGGAGCCCCCAACGTTTACCTCATTTATCATTTAAATTTATACCGTTGGGTTGGTATTTTATTATATTTTTAACACACAGAGTTCTCTCTATTATGAAATTTTATCCAACCATATGAAGAAATATCATTCAACAGTCAACACTTTATAAATTATATATCGGGGTAGAATTGAAAATTAAAAATAAATAACCGAGATTATAATTTGAAAGTGGTGACATCGACCTCGACACGCTTCACTTCAATATTGCTCCAATTATTTTGTATTTTGTATGAACATTTTATCCACCACCCTTTTGTTCCAGCTTCTGTAAACTGGGATTTCGTGGTCCCAAAATTGTACGTATAACAACGTATATTTGTTTTTCAACTCCGAAAGATAGGGGGGAAAATACTTTTTACCTTGAAAGATAAACATATATATTAAGCATATTGACGAGAATCCACTTTTTTCTTTCTTTTTCTTTATTTAATGTGGGTGATGTTGCTAACATGAGCATTGTCGATCTTGAGGTTTGATCCTCTACTTGCATATTGTAAAAAAAATGTAGGTGATGTTGGAAATTATATTTATATTTTTTCGGAAAGGGAAATTATCTTTTATTGTTGAGATTTATTTCGTAGATAGTTTATTTGACTAACTTTTAAAATAGGAAAATAGTAGAAAACATAAATCATATTTTCATTTCAGGTAAGATAATGAAAAAGAGTTCACTTTTTTTAAGTGCAGCAATGACTATAAAGATGTGGAGAAGAATGTCACAACAACTATCATTGAAGTAAGCTCATTATTGCTGTAATTGTTTTGTTTTGTTTGGTTTAAATATTTTTAATTTTATTATATTTTAACTCTAAGTGCTTTTTTAAAAAATGAGTATTGAGAGAGAGAGAGTAAGATTGAGATATTGACTTCTATAAAAATAAATAAATAAAAAGGGCACTTATTCATTGTAGTCAAAATATAAGCATGGGTGAGATTGATTAAAAATGGATGTTCGTCTTGATTTCAATTAGATCTACTGCAAAAAAAAAAAATTAGATACTCTTTTAAAATAAGTAGCTTTAACTAAGCACGTAGTAAAAGAAAAAAAAAAATGTTTGATAACAAATAATTTTCATGTTGTTTTTTTTTTTTTTTTGTAACATAAATGTGTGAGGTGGGTGAATCAAACTTTTAACCTAAAAATTGAATGTACAATTTTATGTGAGTTGAGTTATGTTCGTATTAATAATCGTTTTAATGTTAGAATTAATTTTATTTTTAGCAATAATGTAAGTCAAAACTAATTTACAAGTGCGTACTTTTTACTTAAGTACAATGAAAAACGTTTTGAGTGCATGTGCATTATAATTGAAAACTATTTAAATTAATGGGACAAAAAAGAGGTACAACTTTAAAAAGTTATATATGGAGTATTGAAACATGGGTGACTAGGCAGTAGAGGGAGGTGAGATTTATTGTGTTTGGGGAGTGGTTATTTGATTTGTATGTATTATATAATTTTACTGTGGGTAGCAAATTCGGGTGTGACATTAAATAGATTGGCGTAAGAGTAAACAATTGAGAGTGAAGAATTTGGTATGGAAATTTTGAAGGAAGGGAAACAAAGAGGCGAAGAGTCATGTGGGGTTCGCAGTGGGCAAAAGAGGAAGGGTGGCCCATCCACAAGGAGGGTGTTGCAGAATCCCCAAAACCAAACACATGAAACAAACCCTGTCCACATCCAATGCCCAATCTCATTCATTCACTCCCCTCTCCTTCAATTTCCATCTCTCTCTCTTTTTGTTAAATTATAAAAAATATTTCTTCATATTCTTCTTTGGGTTAAAAAGTACGAGTCCAAGTAGGGTGTCGTAGAATTATCCTCGTTTGAGACATGTGTAATGTCGACGGTATCAAAGTAGGTGTGACCCTCGAGGTTGCAAAGTGCCAACATCAAGTTCAGTTCGATCATTTCTCCTTTGGTGAAATTCTACGAACCATGGTTGGTCGATCCAAAACCAAAGGATTTAACTTTCTCTTATGTGCAGAGCCCTATATGTAGGCTTTATAATGTTTTTGATTATTTAAGAATAGATGAAAAACCATTGTAAGAATTTGAAAGAAAATAAGAACAATTTTCAAAAATTAAAAATTAAAAACCAAATAATTACATAAGGGAACTTAAATATTAAAATAAGTAAGATTAACACCCTAAGATATTAAATTATAAAAACATGAAAAAAATTGGAATGATAAAAAAGATATAAATTATAAAATTTTCCCATGTGGTCATTTAGGCTTTGCTTTTAAAAGTTTCAATTTATGGATGATAATAAGTATCAAATAGAACACGAAAATAGTGTAGATAACACAGATTGAACAAATTCAAACCACGTTGACAATTTTGGAATTGTCCAACTCATAGAGACCCACATTTCGGTTCAAGAAGAATTAAATTTAAAATTAATTAATTAAGTTTCCCTATTTCTTTTTATCACTATTAAAAATATTTTATAATTTCTATTTTGAATTAGTTGGGGTGTGTTTGTTTCCCAGCCAAGTGATTAGTTTTTTTCTTTTAATTATTTTGTAAAATATTGACATGTCTAACAACCCTTTAAAATAGTTTTTGAAAAAAAAGTTTGTGAAATAGGTTGGTTTAAAAGAAACATTTGAAATTAAACTTTTAGAAAAATTATTTTTTATTGTTTAATTATTAATCTCTCTCTACTCTGTATAATTTTTAAAATTACTAAAATGCTTTCAATAATTATCTTCCTCATTTCTACTATGTTGCCATGGCTACCATCATCCTCTGCCAATCACCTTCCGATGACCACCATTGACAACCTACTCCTATAAAACTTTCGGCAACCATCTCTAACAGCCTCCATTGGCAGCCAATCTCAATGACCAACTATGGCAACCGTCATCAAAGACCAACTCTGATGACCACTACCATCAACAAACTACCTCCGACAACCACCACCATCGACTCTTGCGACAACCACCAAAGACGACAATTAGTTTAAATGATTACCTCATAATATTTTATAGTCGCCATTTATAGTAATTTGACATCAATAAAAACACTTTTAGTATATTATAAATAAATTTAAAAAAAAAAACTTATATATTAAAACACTCGTAGGAAAAAGTTGTGAAAAAAACAGATATTTACTTTAAATAGTTTTATCAAAAGTGTTAAAATAATGAATATGACTTCTTAAGAAACAAAATTTTTCAAGTCAATTCAAATATGTCTTCAATAGACATTAACATCAAAAATTGGTAGTAAATATTTTGTGAAATTCAAGGTTAAAAGTGTAAATCTTAAAATTTAAAAACCAAATTGAAAGAAAATTATTGTAAAATCTTGGAAACTAACAACTAAATTAAAATAAAACTTAAAATTTAGAGATTGAAAATGTAGTATTTTGAAAATATACGGTTAAAAAACAATAGGCGTTGATGTGGTTAGAGTAGGATCTGAAGTGGGAAGCAAAGCAGGTAATGAAGGGTTAGGGTTAGAATACAATAGGATTCCATTTCTCTTGGCAGTGCCAAATATATTTGTTTAGAATAAACAGTACATTACCTTCTTGGATTCTCTGTAGCCCATCAAAATCTCCACTCAGACCCATCACATGTCTCTTGTCTTATGCATCCTACACATACACAATCTTATTGATTTTGTTTTGTGGGGCTTCCCTTTATTTATTTACACACACAAACACGCCTTATATATTCCACATGCCACACTTGCATTTACATGTTACTTTTATTTGTGGTTGTTTTCTTTTTCTTTACCAACCAATCCGAGAACCTTAATTTGCCTATACTCTGGTCTTAGGCCATAGAGGGAATGTTTTATAAATTAACACATATTAGTTGATAACTGCAATACAACATGCACATATCTCTATAATAATATGATATTGTTCACTTTGAAACATAAATTCTCATGACTTTGCTTTTAGCATCACCCAAAATGTCTCCAACGAAGATAATTGTTTTTACTTATATACCTATGATCGTTCTCTTCCCCAACCAATGTGGGGCTTTATTTGCACTCCTAACAATCCTCCCCTCAAATAAATTCATCCACTCTCACCCATAAGAGCTTGCTTTAAATTCCAAAGTTGTCCAGTTTATCCCAAGTCAATTTACTCTTTCTATCTCAAGGCACATTCCTTTCATATTTCCAAACAGAGGAAACCAGCACAATCACGAATCACACTTGCTCTTATTAATGTTGGAGAGACGATAATGCTACCCAAATTGATAAGGGATAAGAATCTCCATCTATTTCGAAAATATTATGATATTGTCTACTTTGGATATAAACCTTTGCTTTTGGTGGCATGCAAAATTCATACTATCAATTAGATAATTGTCTTTACTTAAATACCTACGTAAGAAAAAAAGAAAGAAAGGGTGGAAATTTTCTGTTGTCATATAGAATCGGAAGCCCTTCTCGATCTCATAGGGCTGATCCGTCGGAAAGAAGATAGAACGAACTGGATCGGAGAAAGAAAATCGTCCCTGAACCCAAAATATAATATGATAGCATCCCACGGAAATATTGTTGAAATCATAAGGAAAAAGCAAATGATTAGCAGAACACCTCAGTTTGAGTTCGTTAATAAAATGAATTAGCAGAGAAGAAGTGCAAATGTGTCAGGGTAGGGAATTAATGGCTATGGTATAGCATATCGTTGAGTGGAGGGTATGATTTAAGTGGATTGGGAAACTTGAAAGGTGTCTAGTTCCCAAGAGACAAGGACATGGAAAGGAAACTCAATTTACATTGTAATGTGTTGTTAGGTAATTAAATTAATGGAGTTTGGCAGTCACATTGGAATTGAAGGCTTTATCACGTGCTAATGGCGACCTTTGCGGCTGTTTCACTTTTTGGGAGGTGGGTTCAATTCATTGCTGCAGCTGAGGCAAGGGCGGGAGTTATCTTTTAAAATCAAGTTTTTCTTTTTCCTTTTCTGGAGAATCTAGGGAATCATTTTCTTGTTTTGCTAACTTTGAAAAGATGGACAATCTAGCAATTTTTTTGTCAAACTCAATTACTTTTGTATCCTTCGCCTTTTCTTATTTCATAATATTTTGGCCGCCTTTTCAAATTATATTATTAATTGGATATGTATTTTATTGTAATCTAAGAAGGATGTTTAGTTTATGCCTTGCAAAAATGCAGCTTTTCATCGGGACACATTGGTCTTGTTGGGTGGGCCAAACCCAACCCATTATCAAATGAACTTTCTGCTTGGGCCTGGTCCGGCACTATATGGTGTTGATGTCTGACACAAAAACCCAAACCGCCCATTCTGGCTTGCCTACTTATTCTTCTCACAATTGCAAAATAACACTCAAAATCAAATTATACACCTATAAACTGTAACTAGCCTAAATTGGGATAAGTTGAGTGCATCCATCACAAATACAAATAAGAGTATAATTCAATAGGTTAAAGTATATATTTTGACCATAAAGTTCAAGACTCAAATCTCTACTCTCGCATTGTCAAATAAAATAATAAGAAAAAGAAAACTCGTCATGTTGAAAACAATTGAAAAATATTGAAAATTTATTTGACAAGATAAAGAAATTAAATACTCTTACTTGTAAAAAAAACAATTGTAGAGACGGAGAGAGAAAGGCTAAGCAATAAAACTTGGGCTGTGTACTTTGAGTGGTGGGGTGCCTATTTAATTTTTCAATTTGAGAAAATTTTATTTTAACTGATACTTCTATTTTGTTTATCGTCAATGGAAGAATGATATAGAACATTCTAACATCAAACTAAGCATAATTTAATAAACAAGATATTGATTAATAATTATTATTTTAAATAATGATGATTCAATTTTCACTCTACAATGGTTGAACTTATTAAGAAAAAAACATAGTATTTTAACTATTTGTTACATCATTTGTTAAAGATAAATTTGCCACATCAATTTTTTTTTTTTAAAAAAAAATTATTTGTGCTTCGATAACATATAACAAATTCATGGATTTGGAGAGAATAGTATAAATCAATACATGAAACTCCTCTCTATAAATAGGAGATGACAACAACATAATTAACAATAACTTGTTTACACGACAAATACAATTAAATCTTATCAACTAACTAACTAATTAAATGCAACTTGTCCACTTGACATCATAGTAACATATTTGATCAAAATTAATCATGTCATGTTGTTCTAATTATGGACTAATATTACGTGGTTTACTAGACTATATTTAAGTGGTTAAAATCCATATTCAGAATCGCATTATTAAAGAAATCTAGAATTTATTATTTTTAGAGAAATAATCAATCTTTTAACCTCTTTGATTGCATGATGTTGACAGTATATGACTTCATTAAGCTGCCATAAATGTAATATTTATAGGGTATAAAGAACAAATTTATAATTTGGAGATATAAAAAGTCAATAACAAAAGAATGACGTGGACTATTATGGTCAAATTGATGACGTGTCTCGCTGAGTGTCAGTTTTGTTGGTCGTGAATACAGAGAACATCGTGGAGGCAGGCAGAGGGCGTTTCCAATTGCCACGTTTGTTCCCATTTCCCTTTCCGTTCAAAATTCCCTCCGCCTCTTTTCCTTTCCCAATCTTCTCTCGTTTCGCTTTCCCGGCTTCCGCGCTTCAATCTTCCCCAAAATCTAGCTGCCCCGTCCTCTTCTTCACTCTCAAAACCATGAATATTTTCAGGTTCGCCGGCGATATGACACACTTGATCAGTATTTTAGTTATTCTCCTTAAAATCTACGCTACCAAATCCTGCTCGGGTAATTATCACATCCGCTTTCTTTTTTCATTCTTCCTCTGTTTGTTCTGGCTTGAAGGAAGAGGAAATGATATAAAGAAATTCGAAACAACAGTGTGGGTCTCTATATATTCTTTTAGTTTTTGTGTCTCAATGGTGGCTCCCACTGTAATAGAATTGGAAAATGGTATTCTGATATCGACTTCTTGAACCAGAGCTTTAGTCGGTTCAACTTCAAGAATGGTGTTATAATTGGTCAATTGAATTTTAATTGAGCTTTTGGATAAACTTTTGGTACTTTTTGTGCTGATGATTGGAGGATTAGGGCTTCTTGTACTTTTTGTGCTGATGATTGTTAGCATTAGGGTTTTTAATCCCGTTAGTTTTCGAGACAGCTGGGTTAAAGATTGATACTTTACCCAGTTGATTTTCGTGAACCGGAATATAGATGGTTTAGAGACTTCCTTCATCAGCACTTTTGCTTAATTGGAATATGAACGTGGAACTGATTTTTAAAAATTATATTTCGAAGGAATTTCTCTCAAGACTCAGGAGCTGTATGCCCTTGTTTTTCTGACCCGGTATTTGGATCTATTCACGGACTTCATATCTATCTATAATACTGTGATGAAGATGATTTTTATAGCAAGCTCTCTGGCAATTGTTTGGTATATGCGGGTGCATCCAATCGTGAGGCGGTCATATGATAAAGATCTTGACACTTTTCGTCATTATTTTCTTGTTGCTGGAAGTTTCATTCTTGCCCTTTTTGTGAATGAGAAGTTTGGGTTTCAAGAGGTGAGACATTTTTAATATAAATGATTTTAGTTCGCATTTGATGGTTTGAGGGGAGGCGTTGTTAATGTACATAATATCAGATAGTCAGTAGTTTTTATATATGATGAGCCTAATCAGTTCATATTTTCCAGATTTCATCCCCATTAGGCAATTTGCATGTGAAATTAAAACTGGGGTGATAATTTGTTCACTTAACTGTAAAAGATCACAAATTGGATTTGTGCAAGCCTGCACAAGCACTAGAACACTGTTGTAAATTCTCCGGGACAAAGAACCTTGAGCAGTTTACTATCACTATGCATTGATTACCCTAGTGTGTGTGATTATGTCCTAACTATTGTCATGGAAAATCTGTGTCCCTTAACGAACAATTCGAAGAGTTCCTGCTGAAACATCAGTGTTGAAACTAAAATTTTGTATTCTAGTTTTATCACTCTCTATTACCTCTTTCTGTTGATTGACAGGACACATCCTGTGCTGTTACCTTCATAGAGATGTTGACTTCTCTTTTGTCAGTACTTATTACGAGTGCTATATTTTTTTTTCGTTTTATTATTCATGTTGTTGCTCTGATCCACTCCCTGTTTAATGTTTCCCATGTTCTTTCTATAAGAGCAGACTTGACGAGATAGAAAATGATCTGTTCAACTTTTTTTGCGCCAGATCTTTTGGGCGTTTTCAATATACTTGGAGGCTATAGCAATTCTTCCTCAATTAGTTTTATTGCAACGAAGTGGAAATGTCGACAATTTAACTGGCCATTATGTCTTCTTTCTTGGGTTCGTATATTTCCTTTATGGTTGGTGGTGCTTAATGGAAGAATTACTTTCTTGCTTTATAACCTCATCATCTTTAAAAGAATATGATCACTCATTCTTTCTTTATTTCTGGTGTTCGCGTTAGATATAGTCATCTCCTTTAGAGCTATTACTAAACAATATGCAAAACAATAAAATTACTAATTGACATATATAAATGGTTTTTAGTTTCACATAGTCAAGGATTTGTGTCAATTGCTGCCCTGAAAATTTATAGATTTCTTTCAAGTAGATTCCTACAGATGTTAAAATCTTTTGGATGCATGAGCATGACGGTGCTTATTTCGGCTGGTTTATGAGAAATCCTGTATGTTCAATGTCACTGGACTATGTAGCCATGCATTACATGTCTAATATATTTTTAAAGAAAAATTGTATATGTTTGTTATGAATCTATGATTGTTACCTGCCTTCTGTCATATGGGAAATGCTTCAAGGAGTAGTTTGTAGATTAAATTTGTTCTACCTACAGTATCTAAAACACAGGTACCATTGTTGCACTTACTCTAGCTAAGATCATAGCTTCTTCTTGGTGTGCCCTCTCAAAATTGTTCTTGAAAAATAGTTCTTCTGATTGGAACTAAAATCATTCTGCAGAGCGTATCGTGCACTCTACATCCTCAACTGGATCTACCGATACTTCACAGACATACACTTCAATCGGTGGATAGGTAAGATTAGGGTTGGTCTTGGTCACACAAACTCTTAGTTGTTAAATTAAAGTCTACCATGGTGTTTCGTTCTTGTAGCTTGCATCGCTGGCCTGGTTCAGACGGCTTTTTATGCTGATTTTTTTTACTACTACTACATTAGGTGATTAAATCAAACTCCTATGCCGGGTATTGTTTTGGTTATGCTCTACACTGCTGTGTCATATAGAGTGATGAGTTTTTTATCCATCTTTTGCAGCTGGAGAAACAACGCAAAGCTTCAGTTGCCAGCTTGATTAAAGCTGGAATCAGTGTATGATGTTATGGAGCTCGAGATCCAGTTACGTTTTTACATCATGGTAGGTAAATATGGCTTGGGAGTGGGGATAGAACACCTAACCTCAATCATCACAAATTCCTTCATTCCCGGGTAGAATACCTCAGGTGTATTTCTTGATGGAAACTGAAATTGCATAGGGACTTTTTGATTAACCCTGTAGGTAATTATAGTTTCCAAGGTTAGGTTGCTTTTCATCATTTCTACCTTGTAAAGATATCCTTGGGAGGAGGATTGACATCAAGATTATATAAGCTGATGCAGTAGTCCATTCTGTAGTTCCTATGTTTATTGTCAAGGAAAACACTCTCCCATTGCTACTGAGAGAACAAATTTGAAGTTCATTTTCGCTGCAACCACTAATAGATATCAATGGCAATATGGTTTTGGTTTTAGTTTTCGAGTAATTCTAGTAAATACAGCATCTGGCCTTGTAGTATTCTCCTCCATTGTTATTGTTGTGATCAAATTGTTAGCTGAGTAGTCATTTGGCAAATGTTGTCTTTTTGTTTGTTGTGAACTTTTCAGTTAAATTTTAGATTATCAGTCTGAGTTTTTTTTAATGAATATTTGGATTAAAATTACAGTTCAAATACTTCTGAAAAGAATTACTCAATTCAGTGAACAATTAAATAAAAATATTTAAGGAAATTATTGGATGTTTTTTGGACCATTGCACATATGTGAAATTAATTATTGACTACTTTTTGGCAGTGTTGCACAATGTAAGGTTGGCTGAAGCTATGTAAAACACATTGATGTATAGCAGAGCTACAAAACTTTACTTTTTTCCCTTTAGTTGCAGTACACAACTCGTCAGTAATGTTATTCAAAAAGTCATTAATGGTTTCTGAGTTTTTTTTTTTTTTCCCTACTTTGTGCTTCACAGTTTACGTATCACTCCCGCCACCGCTTATCAAAGGCAAAGAAGAATCAATATGTCTGATCTGAAGATAAGGCTGATTCAGATGTAGCAAAGGAAGAACAAATCTATAAACGAATCAAAGTGATGTTGTGTTATGTTGAAAAGAAAGTTTCTGTAAAAGATAACTTTGAATTTTGAAATGGTTGGGTGTATAGTATAAATATAATATAAGGGGTTAGTTGAATTGAAATGATGAATATGCATATTAAAGAGTGGTATTAAAAAGGAATTTGAATTTGTTTCTTGTAGTGAAGTGAAGGCTATGAATTGGGTTCCAAAAAAAAAAAAAAAAAAAAAAAAAAAAAAAAAAGAAAGGGCTATGAATTGAGTCTTTTGAGATGAGTTTGTGAAGGCCCACTGGTTAAAGCAAAGAGCAGAAGCACTTAGGATAGGAATAGGCCTACCAAAGTGCTTTGCCAATCCCCAAAAGCTTCACCTCACCTTTCTTCTCAATTCTTGATTGCGAGTATGAATCCTTCTCAAAATTTCAACCCCAGGCTTGCCAGGCAGGCTTCCATTTTCACACCTCATGTCATTTTAGTCTTATTCCACTACTTTTTGGACAATAAGTAGTACTGTTAGTTATATATGTATGACCCCTTTTTTGTTTTTAATATCAGTTCAAAGATCTACCTTGATTTTTAAGTAGAAACAAGAAAATTTAAGATGTTTCGGTATCCAATTTCAATTTTTTTTTTCTTCATATTTAGTTGACTTTAGTGAACAGCCACTTGACTTGTTTTGAAAATGTTTTTTTTATGTGTTTGAGTGGATCCATATTTTAAATCTAAAAATTCAAAATACAAATTACTTTTTTTATTAAAAAAATGAAAAAAAAAATTAATACATATACTTTCATGTTATTAACTCATTTCATTTTTGTTAAAATTAAAATTTCTATAAGATAACATATTATAAAGAAAAATTATTTTAAATGACAAAACTGCTGAAAATATTTACAAATAATAATAAAATATTATAATCTATCTGCAATAGATTATTATATGTGTTTATCATAATATAGATAGTGTAGATAGACTGTAAAATTTTGTTATATTTTGTAAATATTTTAGTTCATTTTTCTATATTTGAAAACAACTCTATTATATAATATTGTAAAGGAAACAAAATTTATAATATAAAACATGTTCGTATTCATTGACTAAAGAAAAAAACCATAAAAGCTAAATATAGAAAGGCCAAAATGAACCCAATATTAAAACTTTTTGCTTGTTGTGTGTGTGTGCGCCTGTGAATGTAAATTGATGTCACCAATCGATTGAAGCATGCTTAGTGCCTTCATTATAATCATTAAATGATCCTCTTTATATATATATATATATATATCAAAGAAAAGTGACACTATATTGCATGCCAGAAAAGAAAATAGGAGAAGCAAAATACAATGTTTGTTCACAATTACAAGGCAGAAAATTGAACCACTTAACTATGTTCAATTTGATGATAAAAAATAATCAAACATCGATATATTTGACTATAAGAAGTATTAGAAGGAAATTTGTGGGATAATGTATGATTGATGGTTAAAGAGAAGAAGCAAACATTGTGGTGTCCGCCATTGGAAGTTAGCTGAGTTTACTGCACTAATTTTGTCTCATTTGTGTCGGAAATATGGAACAGCGAGGACCCATTTGGCCATTGAGACAAACCCTCTGAATGAAGACTCCTCATCTTTTACTTTGCATATTAATTCCCCCTACTTCACTCCACTAACTTTTTTACTTAAACCAAAATTTCTGCCCCAAAATAGTCATTGTAGTCATCATTTTACAAGGAAAATATTATGCATCACTCTTGCTTATAACCATTAAAAAGAAAAACAGATCAAAGAACATTACATCAGCTATTTGATCGTTTTTAAGACAAATTAAATGTTGCTTTTGTATTTTTATGGGACCCAAATGAAGACGTTACAAAAGGGAACCGAAAGAAGATGGTGACAAGAATACAGCTTTCGTTCATTCTCTTCTTTTTCTTAAATCTTTTCTTTTTGCTGCACCAATGGCTCATTCTCACTCATCACATGACAAAAATAACTATTTTTGAGTATGGCTCTATGCCTTTGTCTTTTTTTGGCTCTATATATTCTCAAGTCAAGTGTATTAAAGAGTCTGAAATTATTGAGATAGACACACATAAATCATCATAGATGGGGTTCTCATTCTCAGACTCTCAGATATATGTCTAAGCTTAGAAGATTTGTAAAAAAGAAAACCCTGTAATCGCAATGATTAAAATTGGGTTTAGTGTAGGGTCCATGATTTGATCACAGCCAAACCTAATCAATCACTTTACAAACGTAGACTTCACAAATATTTGTAATAATATCATACCTCCAGGCTGAGGCTGATGGCGCCACCTAAATATTCTTAAAACCATATTATTAAATTGAGCTTGAAGAACATTCTTTCTTCAAATTGAAGCAGAAAAAATAGAGTATTATTAAGTTGTTGAAACCTGATGAGGTTTTCTAGCTGTACTTATCCTCTTAACTGCATTACATTCTTTCTTGACAGTGCTGCTTGGTGGTATATACAAAGGCAATGGTAATGGCTATGGCTATGGCTTCCTTTTCCTTTTCTTTTCTACCCATCTGAGCTTTAAAACTTTGCTTTTTTAGACCCGGACCTCCATTTCTGGCCTTAATCTAAGATACAGTCAAAGTTCCTGCTTTTGCTTTTTGCAAAGAAAATTCGACTCTTTTAATCACTTTTTTCTCCCTTTAGCCCTTTTTACTACTTCCTCTGTTTTCCTTCGCCAATCACCAAATCTTCCACTTCCATTCTCCATTGGAACCTCTCTCCTTTGAGTTCAATATAACTCTGCTTTGAGTGTGTGCGTGTGTTCTTTTTTTTCTTTTTCCTATGGAAACGATCAAACCCAAATCATCTATGAAGACCAAGACCAGATTTGCCAGGACATTTCAGAAGGTAATCAATCTCAGGAATGCAACTCGGATTGCGTCAAGTAATGGGATCTGCGTTTTGGTTTCACACAACAAATTCAAGGAAGATGCGAGTATTCATGGAGGAAAATCTCAAATCTTCGAGAGAAATGAAGAAGATGTCAAAGCTCGAAACAGGGCAGTCATGGAAGCTCTGGTTGCGAAGCTTTTTGCGAGCGTTACTTCAATCAAAGCAGCTTACGCTGAGCTTCAAATGGCACAGAGTCCTTACAACGGCGACGCAATTCAAGCTGCAGACCAGGCGGTGGTAGACGAATTAAAGGTCATTTCAGAGTTGAAACGAAGCTTCTTAAAGAAAGAACTCGATCTCTCACCCCAAGTGACGTTAATGCTCTCGGAGATTCAAGAACAGCAAAGTTTGATGAAAACCTATGAAATAACGATTAAGAAATTGCAGGCTGAATCGGAGCAGAAGGATACCGGCATTGTCTCGTTGAAGAAAAAGCTCGGTGAATCAATTTCGTTCAACAAGTCATTGGAGAAGAAGCTGAATGCAAGTGGTTCTTTATCCATGTTTGATAATCTTCAATTTCCTCTATTGAATCCAACCCATTTTGCTCAATTCCTCCATTATACCCTAAGATCCATCAGAAATTTCGTGAAATTGATGATCCGCGAAATGGAATCAGCAAGCTGGGACCTAAACGCGGCCGTCCAATGCATCGTCGATTCCGACACCAAATTCCCAGAGCCAACCCATCGGAGCTTCGCTTTCGAATCGTTCGTCTGCAAAACCATGTTCGAGGGTTTTACAACCGATGCAAATTTCTTCCTCCAAAACGATTCCATTCCCCACGATGAGCAGCAAAACCAACAAATGTTCGATAAATTCAAGAAGCTCAAACCAGTAAACCCTAAAATCTTCATATCTCAAAACCCTAACTCCACATTCGCTAAATTCACCCGCTGCAAATACCTCCAACTCGTCCACGCGAAAATGGAGTGCTCTCTCTTCGGAAATCTAAATCAGCGGAAAATCATGAATTCCGGCGGCGTTCCCGACACGACGTTCTTCGCCGCCTTCGCCGAGATGTCCAAGCGCGTTTGGCTTCTACGGTGTTTGGCATTTTCACTTCACAACGACGTTACCATCTTCCAAGTAAGGAAGAACAGCAGATTCTCAGAAGTTTACATGCAATGCGTTACCGAAGAGACCTTGTTTTCCCCGGCGGATATGAACGATTCCGCCGTAGGATCCGGGTCAGAGCCCCGAGTCCGGTTCACCGTAGTTCCGGGTTTCAAGATCGGCGAGACAGTGGTACAGAGTCGTGTTTATTTATCGCCGCCGAGTCGCTAAATTCCATGGCGCGTCGGAACTCCGAACAAATCTCAGCCGTTGGATGCTAAGCTTCCATGACCGTTAGATCAAAATTGATGGAAGAGATTACTCAGCGTACTTGTAAACTATTTTGAATTTTTTCAATGAATTGTATAAATATTTGTACCATACAGTCACACTTATGCTATAATATATATTTATGAGTTATTATTCAAACCAAAATAATATGAATATGCTTTAAATAAACGTTTGCATTCAAATAAAAAAAAAAAAAAAAAAAAAAAAAAAAAAAAAA
>QLSR01000364.1:1085180-1120884 GCA_031780015.1 Citrullus colocynthis
AAAAAAAAAGAGAATTCTCATGTAAAAATATTTAATCTTCACTTTATGGAAAAAATCGAAAAGCATTTTTCTTCATCAGCTTTTGTTCGATCGTATCTTGATTTCTAGAGTTCTACTTTTAAAAAAGGGGTCCCAATTAAATCTAGAAATTAAATTGAAAAACTTTAATTAGAAAATTAAACTGACCGTATAATATGAAAAATATCATTGGAAAATCATAATTTAAGTTGAAGCTTGGGCACAAAGATTTGTGGCGTAAAGGTGGAATGAAGATGAAAAATGCTTGCCAAGTTGAATGGATATAAATATAATGCAAATAATTTTGAACATACACTATCATGGCATCTTCCTTTTCTTCTTTTTCTTTTGAATTAAGTGTTGGCAAAAATGATTACCCATGTCAACACTCCTTTCTTTTTTATATACTTTATATTACTGAATTGGGTACCCATACCCCACAGTACAAATAAATATAAATACAGTATGTCCTAAGTCCTAACCTTATGTTAAATCAAATGATAATTCATCGTTTTGTATTCAAATAAATGAGATGCCTTCTTTTCTTTTTTTTCTTTTTTTTTCATGTACTTGCATATTGCCGTTGTTAGAAGATGTTACAAATAAAATACAATAAAGAGAAAGTAGAAGGGAACCCAATGCATTGAAATTGATGCGAGTTAATATTATTATTCCACATTCGACATAAAAACTCTGATCCAGCTCACAAAGCAGCCTTCATTGCACCCACCGTCCGACATCAAATGCAACAAACAACCCTTTCTGTATTTGGTTGTTGCACCATTTTCGGTGTGGTTGGATTAGCTTGATGCATTTCCAAGTTAATATCATAGACATTCACTCCCAACAAACAAAATAGAGAGAGAGATGGCCCTTGGGAGGGAAGATACATTTTTACTGAAAATCACTTTTTAATAATTCAGGGTATGTTTGGTTCATTTGAGACTGAATTTCCCACCTCTAAAACTACTTTTTTTCACTATCAAAATCATTTTTCTTTAAGAAATCACTATTTGGAAAATGTGGAAATTGATTTTGGAAACATTTAGAATCCATTTTTTAACAATTAATTAGATGTGCTATAAGTAGGGTGATTGACGAGGAATGACCCCATACAATTTATTCCATTTTTTCTTTAAAGCATAATCTGCCCCACTTATGATGTAATTGATCATTTTGTTAAATAATAAAATATCATTTTTTTTAAAAGTAATTTGATCATTCTAAAATCAGTTTAAAACCAAATATTGATATGATTGTACGAAAATCAACAGTACCTAAATCTCTAAATCTCTTTTTATAAAATCACTACATCAACCATCACTCTCAAACATGAATTTAACGTTAATGAGATTAATTTTAGACATAGTACAACCAAACAATGAGTATTTAAAAATTATTTACATTAGAAGGCATATCATTCTAAAACTACATTTAATACAATATGAAGCAACGAAATCTAAAGCTATCATAAGATTAACACGTAATTGCTTAGGTTTGGTAAAACACATAAAACATTGATCTATGCCTAATGTCTAACATCAAAGTGTTATATGTTGGTATGAGGACGAGAGATCAAATACACAAACACCTATCACACTAACCGCATCTTCCTCACAACCATCTCCTCAAATTGACTACCGACTGTCCATCTAGCTTAATACACAAGTATCAATTTTAAGTTTGTGATATACATACAATGACATACACACTAGTCGGACCAAATTCAACATAACCATAAACAAAAATAGAATTCCTTGGCAAAAGAATCTCCTCTGTCCTGCTACAGAAATAATGATATACTAGTCATTGATATTAAATAGTGAAGGCAGAGGAATCAAACAACAAATTAAACCCCTAAATTAGTCTGTTTATTGGAAAAGGGAAAGAAAGAAATGTTCAAACAAACAGCTGTGCAATTAATGCTGCCAGATTCTTTGGGGAAAATAGTGCCCGTCTCTATCAATAAACAAATAGATAAAAGAAATGCCGCATTGTTGGAAATTGCTCTGTACTGAAGTACGAGGAAGCAGCAGCTGAGTCAGGATAAGAGGGCAACGTTTGACCTTTGGCTTCGCATTCAAACTCATTTCACATCTTTATTCATTAATAAATCTAAGAACAAACCGCAAGGCTTTTTACATCCATGATGGCCAAACACATTTTTATTAACAAAAATGTAGTGCAAGTCTAAACAAAATAGCTTTAATATAGGAAATTTACAGATTTCTTGTGAGCAAAAATAAAATGGTTCAAGTAACAATGAGAAAACAAATGCACTCAAGAATTTCACAAGAAAAAAGAAAATGAAAATGAGCAAGAAAGGACAAGAGGACATCACTATGTTGTCCATTTGGTACAGTTTTGAAAACAAGACGAGCTCAGGCTTCTGTTTCTAACTTTCTAGTCGAACTTTGATCATCCCACCACCCAAAGATTTATGAATCAAATGAATAGATGTGAGATAACGACACTCGGGGCTACCAACTTCAAACGAGCGTGGAAATACCAATGGCTGGACATCAAAGATTATTCACAAATCATTCAGCCATCTGCCTCTGTTGTTTCTGTGTCATCCCCCGTCAGTCAGTCCATGTAAATTCCATTCCATTCCATCCCCATCCGAGTCCCCCATGCCAAGAATGAATGCTTTCCCACATTTCATACTTTCTCATCCACTTGTATGTATCATAAAGAAATCCAAGACGCCGATGGTTCAAATTAAGCCATTTCCATTTTGCTGCACTATGTTAATTAACTTCCAAAAAGAGCAGAAAATGAATATGATAAATAATCACCAGCCAACGAGGTCAGTTTCGTCACTCGTTTAAAAGGAGAAGAGACTGGAGCATGTTATAGCCACTGCTGCCATAGAGAAAATTTGTCAAGGGGATTCTGGAGGAGAAGAAATGTCTGAAACTTCTGCAAGGGCTTCAAGCATATTTATGACCTCAGTTGTGTCATCTAAGTAATACTTGGCCTTGCTTGGTTTCTGTCCAACTGTGCAGGCAAAAACTAATGTATTGGAAGAGAGGGCGCCACTTGACACTGCATTACCAATGATCTCAAACATGTCTTCATCAGATCTATCATCACCAATGCATAGCACAAAATCAGCCCGTCTTCCTGCATCTGCCATTGACGTGAAGATCTTTTCTGCCACCAAACCTTTACTGACTCCCTAAAAGTTACAATATATTTTGAAATCAGTCATCATAAATTCTTAATGCACAAGAGAGCTTTAAACTTCCGGGAATGTAGAAAATATAAGACATTATGCATGCAGGTCTACATCAAACTAACGCAATCAAATGCAATATATTTAACCGTTGACTAGAGGTAAAGTCAAGACACTTTCTGTATCCTTGCGACAGGCACATGCACACTACAGAGGTAAAAGATGAAAGAAAAGAGAAGTACATATATAAATCAAAGAAATAAGAAGAGAAGAAAAGATCGAAATCGTAATTCGAACTCTGAAGCAAGGCTCCTATCCAAATGAAAAAAATATGAACATCACATTAGGTTAATTGGTCTAAACTTTCTGTTTCATAAAATTGGGAGAGCCAGAGAGAGTGATTGTTTCTCCCTCAAACTTCTGTTTAAATAAATAGCCTACAAACCCTTTCTTCCTGTCACAGGCACAAAGCCACCAAAAGATTCTCTTGTAAGTTCTAAACCCCCATCCTCCCCTTCCCATTTCGTTAAATTGAAAGAGCAAGGGTGGATGTTTCTCCATCAAAGCATCTCTCTGTATAAAATAGTGTCAAGAAATCTTCATCATAGGCACATACAATTCGCCAAATTCCTCTCTCCCTCTCTCTAGATTGGTCCATGTATGTCTTTTACTATAAAATTTAACTTCATATTACCAAGGAGATTTAAAGTGAAATTTGTTTATTTATAACAAAACAAACTTGACCCTACTTCTAGTTTTACTCAAGTGTTCATCACATTCGAATCTTCAGAGGTCTTCCGGTGAGTCCTAGAGATGCATGGTCCTTCATATGGTTCTATGTTTCTCTCCAAACTTTGCCAGTATTGTTCTTTAGCTCTTATTTGACTCGAGCCCTTATTTATAGTTGGATTTTTTTGTGGGTTTTGTTTTTGGTTTAGTTTTTTTGCCATCGCCATGTAAAGTCAGATCTTGATTAACTTCTAGGTAATGTTCACATTTTCTTCTTCCCAATAGAATTTATGCCAGGCATAAGATGGTTTTTTCTAGAATAGTCTATGAATGCCCATTTGCAGGTATCCTCATTTCTGATAACGTTCACACGTATGAAAGGGGATGCATACCTCCGTTAAATATTAGGATTGCTGATTAAGAAACTATTCTCAATGTTTCATCCTATACAAACTTGCTGTTTACTAGGAGCTAATATTTATTTATGCCAAGTCCACGAAGTTAGGACACTAAGAATGGTTTATCTTTCTCTCACCTGTCCATCTATTAACTATTACACATTTCTATTGTAGCCCCTCCAACCCTGAATGCATAAAACTATCATATAAAATGGAAGATTATACTGCAAGGTTATTATTCTATCTATCTTTACAGTCTACGGACGTAAACATAAATGACTTGGATGAAAGAGATTCAAAACCTTCCAAACACCCGCTTCATAAACCTTCCTAAGACAATTCAGCCGAAAAATCTTACAGCTGGGCAATAAAGCATATTAAGTCAGGGGACCTAGCAGTTTTAGACCCAAACCAGAAAAACAACCGCAAAATAATAAGGTAATGTAACATGCTGCAACATAATAAGGTGTTCTCGATTTAAATTGAAATGAAAATGAAAAACTCAATCGATGTTACTTCAGAAATTTAAAATAGAAGAAAATACCTGTGGCTTCACTTCTACAATAAACTGACCACTTTTCACAGCAACTGGTTCATTTGCCAGCACACTTTCAAGGTGATCCAACAGTTCCTTGGCCTGGCTGCAACCAAAATCAGGGTCCGCATCCTGGTGGTGCCACACCAAGGCACTTTCTTTGGTTTCAATGGAAGACCCGTCAGTAGCTTCTGTATATAATTTCATGACTGGCTCCGCAATCTGTATCCAGCCAAAATCACTACCTTGACCACAATTTTCCCAGTCCTTATCAGCAGACCACCTGATAAATTACAAATCTCAAACTGAGATAAATTACAAATTTCAAACTGAGATATATATATAGATAGAAAAGGAGATAGATGGACACACAGTTTTGTTTCTTGTAGAATAGAAGGAAAAAAAAAAAAAAAAAAAAACCTCACCTCATAAAATAGCCATGCTCTGCAGCAATCCCAAGTTTATCGCAAGAAGAAAACCAATTGCCCAAACTTTCACGTCCTCTTCCACTGACAACAAAAACAGTATTCCTAACATCATCACAAAGTGAATCTATGATTGAAATAACTTGACGACTTGGGGTCTTATCAATTGAAGTTTGTGGCATGACAGTGCCATCATAATCCAAAAGTATAGCCCTCCTTTTAGACCTTGAATATGCAGCTACAATGGCATCAATAGACAACTTTCTAAAGTTAGGATCAAGGGCTACAACTCTGAAACCAAAGCCCAACCCAATTCCCCAGCACCGTCTTCTGAAGTGATCCTTACAAGTTCTTTCCATATCTTGGAAAAAACTCCTTGACCAGTACGCCACATCATGTGTACTCACATATTTATAGTGCTTTTCATGCCGTAATTGCTTTTCAGCATCAGCCATTGATATTGCCTCATTCAATGCTTCAGCAGTAGCTTCAATGTTCCATGGGTTAACCCGTATTGCACCACTAAGAGAAGGGGAACATCCCATGAACTCTGATATGACTAGCATGCTTTTTTGTGGTCCATTTGTTTCTGTGCTATAATCTGATCCAGAGGTTCCCTGCCTGCAGACAACGTACTCATAAGGAGTTAGGTTCATACCATCCCTCACTGCTGTGACTACAACGCATTCAGCAACTGTATAATACGCAGCTCTTTCAGTGAGCGAAACAGGCCGATCAATGAACACAATCGGCTCGTAATTTGGCTGTCCAAATGTTTCATTAATTCTCTTGCAGCATTCCTGTATTTCATCTTGTATTTCCTCGAGATCTTTCCCTCTCCCTCTAGCTGGGTTTGCAATCTGTATGAAAACAGCTCTTCCCTGCCACTTTGGATGTTGCTTCAGCATTTGTTCCATTGCCAACAGCTTTAGATTGACCCCTTTAAAAATGTCCATGTCATCAACTCCAAGTAACACAACTTTTCCTTCAAACTGTCTTTTGAGCTCCTGTACCCTCCAGTCTTTATCAGCAAGTCTTAACACTGACTCCATCTGGCCCATGTGAATTCCAACAGGCATGATCTTTATCCCCACGGTCCTTCCAAAATATTCCAACCCAATATAACCCCTCTTTGACTGATATTCCAAACCCAACATCCGACTGCAACAAGACAGGAAGTGTCGAGCATAGTCGAAAGTGTGAAAGCCAATAAGGTCTGCATTCAAAAGTGCCTTAAGAATCTCTTCCCTCACTGGCAATGTCCTATATATTTCTGACGAAGGAAATGGACTGTGAAGAAAAAAGCCCATTCTCAATCTTGTAAACCTTCTCCTCAAGAAGGAGGGCAGCACCATTAAATGGTAATCATGAATCCATACAAAATCATCATCTGGGTTTATGACCTCAATCACCCTTTGAGAAAAAATTTTATTTGCTGCTACATATGCCTCCCACAGAGAGCGATCGAACCGACCACCATGAGTCGCAGAGAACGGAAGCATATAATGGAAGAGTGGCCACAATTGCTGCTTACAAAAACCATGATAAAATTTTGATAAAATGTCATGAGGCAAAAAGGCAGGAACGCACTTAAACCTCTCCAACAAAAGCTGTGATACATCATCTTGTTCGGAAGAATCAACATCCACCCGCAAAGATCCTACATACAAAACCTCCATATCTTCAGGTAAACCATCCTTGAGCTGCCACAGCAAAGAGTCTTCATCCCAACTAAAACTCCAGCCTTTATTGTCGGGTCTACGCTTAGCTTTAATAGGAAGCTGATTAGCAACAATAATTATTCGGTCTTGCACCACTGACGAAGGTCCCTCAGAAGTCACACTATTTGCCTGATCATCATCAAGCTCTGATATTACCCCCGCAACAGTCATTACTCGTGGAAGTCGCTTCTTCTCACGGCCCATAATGGGAAAATTCCCGGAAGCTAAATCTAAAAGATTGGTATACGATTTGGACATCATCTTTAATGGCCTAATAAATAAAAATCCAACTCAAAAAAGCTTCACAAAGAATCTCAAGAGAGTGTTCACAGAACACTGGACGGGTTTCCTCCTTCTTGAATGTCTATAATTAGGCAAGATCTGCAACGGGTATCACACAAAGAGCGTCACAACAAAGACCAAGTACTAATTTCTCAAGCAAATCGCACAACATCCAGAGTATGAAGAAGTTATATGCATCAAGTAAAAGAATCACAAAATTAGACTATGATCCACCTACAACCTTCCGAAATACCAAATACTGCAAAGAAAAGACGAGTCCGATAAAAGTGAACAGGAAAACAAGTAGAGAAGAGAAATTAAATGGAAATTAGAGAGCAAGATGCGGAAATGATTACCAGAAAGACGAAAAATGGATACTAACCAGCGGCAAAAGAAAGGAAGGGAGGAAAGATTGTTGGGGGTGAAGTATGTGGTTGGATCTGAAATTTGAGTGAATAAAAATGAACAAAATTGCTACTGGGGACTGAAAAATCTAGGGTTTGGTTTTCGTCTCTCTCCAAGGCAAAGAGTCACATTACAGCCTCTCCTTTTCCTCTACCTTTTCTTTGCTCTAAACAATTCCCAAATTGCAATCTTTTTCCTCTCTGGAAAAAAAATATTTATATAATCCAATTAAAAAAAATGAATAAATGTAAAAATAAAAGAAGAGGATAAGGTCGGCCAATGGACTACCCAGTAATGCCAACTGGCTATGACTAAGGTTCAGTCCCACGCGCTCTTGGTTGCCGCTGCTGGAGCAATCGCTACGTGGCGCAATATGAAGTGGCCACGTCGGAGACAGATAGAGTAAGATGGGACCCCCAAAAAGAGAGGAAATCGACTGCGGCGAGGAGCAGGGGAAGAATGGTGGTCTTGGTCAGTGAAATTGGATTCGAGTTTTGGAGTTTGATACCGACACGTGCTTGATAAGGGCGCCGCGTGAGGGGTTTAGAAACGGAGTGTGGTCCAGGGGAGTACCTGAGTGGCCGCAGGTGGGGACAGGAAGTCCGGTTGTGGTCACGAGGTTCGTCCACGTGGACAGCTGTGATAGGACTGTTTTGGATGAGGAGGAATACAAGGGTAACTGAGACTTTTTGGTGGGAGGGATGTCACTGGTGATGTCATAAGCCAAGCGAAGCTGTGAAGCCGTGGAAATCACGTGGATTAAAAGAATTATTGTAAAAAAATAAATAAATAAATAATTGGAATGTATTTGTGGTTAGGGTTTGGTTTGGTGTTTGGTAATAGCGTTACTCCTGGTTGGGAGGAGGGTGAGATTAACTAGGTTTTGAGAGTTCAAATGTCCTTTTCTTCATTTTTTCTTGTCCTTTTTTTTTTCTTTTTAATATCAACTCATAAGTATCAATCAAAATTCGAATTAATAATGGTATAAATTTAAACTACAAATTTTTATAGGTGTATAAATTTACACTTTCTTTCAAATTTTGTTCGGCTAGTATCGCATGAAACTCGTGATTTAAGTAAGTTAAGCTCTAAAATTTTCATAACTCAATCAATTTAGATATATCATGACCGATGTATTGATTCTCAAATGTGTGTAGACCATTTCAAAATGTTGATTTTATAAAATGGATGATTATAGCAAACGCATGACGATTAATGAACTTCTGACTAACTGCCTAAACTGATTCATAAGAATTTAATTGGTATAGTTGTGAGTTTCACGCAAAGTTTTTCTAAACGCAATGTAGTAGATGATAAAAATTGACACACTTACAAAAGTTTATAATATAAATTAATACAATCACTAGTTCAGTACACTTTTTTATAGATATAAAGTGATATTTTTACTTCTTTTTCCGCCTCCAATGATTTTAAAGTTAAAGGTAGATTTTTTATAGAAAAAAAAAATCCACATATTCAGCTCGTTTGAACAAAAAAAATCAATTTCGTAAAATTGAACTACAAAATTAACCAAGGTGAAACACTAATACTTTTCTGAAAAATGCAATTAGAAAAATGTTAGATTAAAAAACAATGAACCTTATAAAACTCAACAATTTGCATACTCGAGTCACTAGACATGCACAAATTCAACTACTAAAAATGTCCAGACTTTGCAAGTTAAAATATGTTCAAACCTTCAAAAATAAATTTTGTTTTTAAGGCTTTCCTAAATAGTACGTAGTTGGCTGGCACACGCAATAAACAAATTACGAACAATAATAATAATCATTTGGTTGTTTTAAGTTATATGACTATTTTCACTTATTGTCAACATTTTGGGTGTGTTTTTAATTTTAAAAACTTAAAAGAAATATGTAGTCTTTAAATCTTTCTTTTTTTTTTATTTGGCTAATAATTCAATTGATTGGTTAAGAAAAACATTAAAATCAGGATAATTAAGTTGGGTATGAAAATCAGCATAATCAAAAATAAAAATATTATAGTTAATAATTATCAAACAAATCCCAAATTATTTATAACATTACTCAAACAAAATAATACTCCCACAAAAATTGTCAATAGAGTACAAAATCATATCAGTAAATTCGTGTTGGATATAGCCTTGTAATATTATAATTACATTTAATTACTTCACAATTTTTTTACAACAAATATAAAATGTATAAGAAAGAGGTGAGATTTGATTTAATTGCCTTTATTTCCTTATAATACACTTGATAATTGTATACTTATTATTTACACTTTTAAATATTGCGAAATTCTCTTACCTTTGGTGACGAACCAATAAACAGAACTTTTCGTGTACAGTTTGTTCAATGGATTGAACTACGATGAAGACGATATTGAATTTTTTTATAAAAAAAAAAAAAAGAAAAAATGGAACATGCAAGTCATGGGAAAGCAACTATGTTATAATTTTTTTTTTTTTTTTTTTTTTTTTTTTTACAATTATAAAGTTAGCATGTGAATGTTCAATATAATTTTCTTATCTAATAACACATTTGTTAAAATAGAAAAAAGAAAAAGATCTCATATAAGAAAGTTGTTGATATCATACATATGTATATTAGTCCATTTTCATATAGTATGCATTATTAGTGTGTTTCTAATACATTTTCAAGTGTTTTATTGAAAAAATAAGTCATTTTTTAAAGAAATGCAAGTATTTGACAACCACTCAATATGGATTTTGAAAGAGATTAATGTTTTTATTTTAAACCGTTTTTATCAAAAGTGTTNTGAAAATCATGCATGGTAGAATATCTATCTCATGTATGTTGTTAAACTAATAAAACCATAAGTGATACAAAATAATATGATGTGAAATGTATATTTAAGTTTATTAAATTATAATCTCACACTATACTACAAATATATATATAAAAAATTTGAATTACAAATATGAACTAAGTTTTTTAATATTACCATTTAAGCGAAGCAAATAATAAATATCATAGTACCATAATAGATAGATACACTTTGTTACTTTTGCATCGGCTAAATAGGTTGTGTAATTAATTCAGTACCATAATTTTTATATAAAGTAAAATTAACAGGAGAAAAATATGCACAACAAATATATTTGAAATAGAAAGAAAAAAAAATTAAACAGTGATTTTGTATTTGATTTGTTATTAATTTATTTGTGTTCAGTAATATGCAACTGAACTTTAAAAAAAAAAAATGTCTAGCAGGTCTATTTTCTTCAAATTTATAATCTAATAGAGTTTTAACATGTTGAACAGAATGTTAGAAGTTTATTTATAAGCATGTAAAATAGTTAATGTCATAATAATTAAGTATATTTAAAAGCATAAAAGTCAAACAATTAATAAAAAAATACAAAGACGCATCGAAAGTAAAAAGGATTAGTACGACCAAGGATCATTATCCTAGTGCGTATTGTAAATTAAAAGAAAAAAATAAATATATAGTTTGATCTTACCGTTACGTGGTAAGATTGCGAGGTGAATGATGGAAGTAAAAGTAGGTTTGGTGAGGACTGAGGAGGGTAGAATGGAAAAAGCAAAAGGAAGTGGGGCCCAGAATGAGTGAGATTAAATGTAGGGCCATGGGTGTGTGTGTTTTGTTTGACTTTAATATTAATGTCCTAATTCCCAAATAGCAGCCGCCCTCTCATTTTCTTTCATTCTTTGCAATTTAATTTATTATTATTTCTTTCAAAATAATATCCCTCAAAATTCAAATTACAAATCTCTTATTGGTTAACATATATTTAATTAATGTCACTCGCTCACTCCACCCAACTCCTTCTCTCTCATTCTCCTTCTCTTCATAAAAGCTAACCATTCATACATATTATCAACCTAACTTCTTACAAAGAGAACCATAGTCATTCTGCTTTATTTGATCTATAAATCTCTTTTTATGTGCATTTCATGTGCCTCCTTATATTTAATATATTTATTGTTTTACATTATTTGTTGAAGACCATTAATATGAATATAAATTTGGATTTAATGATCTCCCTATTTTCTATTCGTATCTCAATAATAATTAAAAAAAAAAAAAAAAAGCAAAAAAAATTAAAAAAAAAAAAAAAAACGCAAAGAAACTTAGAAATAATATTTAATAAATCTAATTTTCAAAACTTAAATAATTATCAAATTAAATAGGTATGAAGTTCTTTTAATGATGTGTCTAATAGGTTATGGACAACATAACTTCACTGTTTTTTCTAACACGCACGACTATATAGACACAAAATTGAGAAGTTAAGATTTTATCAAACACAGGATTCGATTAAGTTTATGTTTAATAGATCTTAAAAAATGTTTAAATGTCACGTGCGTAGATAATCTATTAGAAAAAAAATAAAAAAAAACGATGATTTGCGAGATATTATTAAAATTAAATGACTGTTCTTACAACATGTGGGATAGGGGATCAAACATTTGACCTTTAAGTTGACAAATACAAGTTTTTTGTTAGATAAGCTATACTCGCATCGTCAAAAAGTAGAATAATCTATAAGATATAAAAGTAAAACTTCATAAATCTATTAGACATTCTTTAAGATGCATATACATATTGAAAGCACGCCAAAATACTAAACTATTAATTTACTAATAAGAAAAAACGAAATTATCCTTGGCAAACAATTCAAAGATATTGAAAAAGAGAATATAGGTGTTAAGGGATTTTTTTAAAGTGAAGATGCTAAGGTAGTTTAATTTGAAGCTTGCATAGACAGTGGCGCATGGCCCGCATCAAATTAGGGACGGAACATTTTAAATTTATGTAAAATCAAAATTGGAAGAAAAAACAATTTGCAAGACAGCTAAAACGGGTACTTGAATTTTCCTTTTGTACGTCCTCGCAGTTATTTATTTATTTTTTTTTTATATAATTATTTCGTGTTAGTAATGTTATATTTATATTATCGTGATTAAGAATATATAAATATAGTAAGAAACTTTGGAGGGTCCCCTAGACCACATGAGATTAATTAAATATTATTGAAATGAAATTCATGATTGGTTGGGAGACTGGAGTGGTCAAAGTTTCTTTCTTTATTCAATCCAATTAATTGATTAAATTTTTCCACAAGAAGCAAAAGGAACTTTAGTTGATCAAAGTGTGTTTGATGTGCAACCACTACAAATTCGTGAAGAAGTGGCATATTCCTTTAAATGTGTTTTGTTTCAATCCATCCGTCGTTCTAATTTATTATTATAAATATTTTTTAAAAAATCAAATTTTAACAAATCCCATCTACTTCTTTTTATTTATAAAAAGGGAAGCATATATATGAATTATGAGCCACGCGTATTATTTTAGACTACAATATGTAATTAAAAATCTTCAAAAATACAAAAAAAAAAAAAGAAAAAAAAAACCATTTTTAGTTTTTTCAAGTTTATTTGTAGTTCTATATATAAAAAACTAAATAAATTATAAAATAATTTTAAAATCTATATATAAAATTGACTACAAGGAGAATCTTTACATTACTGGCCTCTACATCTTTTGTAAATTCCTATATTGTTGATTCTTGAGTGGATGTGATATTTTTGGTTTATGTGTTTGTTTGAAAGACAAAGAAAGGTGACCTTTTCAACTTTTTGTTTATTAAACAAATTTAATATATTTCAAAATTAAAGTTTTAGGAATAGGAACAATTGGTGTTGACAACACACAATTCTTTGAGATGAAATGAGACTCTTCCATAGTAATTTTGTGGAACTCAATAGATGCAATTGATGTTAATTGGATGTATCTATTCAAGTGGAGGTTGTAATACATCAAACTAGTGCATCAACTCTTACATTGTATGTGTGAGACATATGTAAAAACAAAATAATATTTGTGTGTACATGTTTATTAAAATAAAATTACCAATGTGGGCAATAGAGCCCGATACTCTCTTCTTACCTCTCCTTGATTAAGGATGTATATACCAAGGCAACAAGAGCATTTAGAATGGTGTTTTATGTGTCTTTGAGAATTGATTTTTGTTTTCTTTTTTTTTATAATACATGGGTGAGAGATTCTAACCTATGACCTAGTGTAAACTTTATTTCAATTGATATATGCTCGCTTTGACAAGAATTAAAACTTAGTATACCTTCAAGAAAAATAAAAGTTGGTAAGATGTAAGACGACATCCAACCAAGAAATATGAATTATCATGACCCATATTATTCAACTACTCTCAATAATATATCTCTTTTTCTTAAAAATAATAATAATAATAATAATAATAATAAATTACAGGTTTGCCTTATTATTCTCTCTTTTTTTTTTTCTTTTTTTTTTCTCTTTATGTATATATAATAGGAATGAATATCGGATATGATAGACGCCCCTACTCAAAATCTCAATTTCTTCTTCCACCAATGCTTAGTTTGTTTCTTTTATTTTCTTATTGTATTAAAAGGAAAAGAAAAAACATTGGAGAAAAATGGGAAATATCACATACATTCTATCTAATTTCTAAAGGAGCAATATGAGAAGGCTTGAAAAATCTGGCCAAATGTAGCACATGGAGGGGATTTTGGTAGTTTGAATTTGAAGAATATATTTGGAAAAAGTCAAACAATGTTTTTTAAAATTTTTCTTTTTTGATGGAACTTGAAATATTTGTGAAAATTTGGAAGCTGATTAACTGTAAACCCAATCCCATCTGCCTTTTCATAGCAATTAAAATTTGTGTTTGACTTTGGTTAATGCAAACTGGAGTAATTATAATACCATATCAAATCAGTAATTGGATAAGGATTAAAGTTAGAACCATATCTTAATTACCACCTTTGTTAAAAAGTTTGACGTTTCAAGGTTTTTGATGGTACATACTTCTTTTAGAAATAAAGATATGTGTAAATCTTTCACTTTCTCTTTCCTGGGTTGGAAATCCTGATTAAAGTGCCTTTCTCTCGTCTCACCATCATGACTATGTTTAATATTGGATAAGTCTTTACGTTATTATCAATAAAAGATTATAAAATATATTCTAGTTTAAATATTCTCCTGTGTTACTTACTTTTGTTCTATAAAAAGTTAAGTTTCTAATTTTGTATTTATTAGATTTTGTAATTTTCAATTTTTGTGTTCTATAAATTTTTTAACTTTAAAGAGACGCAAATAGATTAGAAAATTGCAAGTTACATATAGAATTAAAAGCCTCAAAACCTATTAGATATGAAAAATTAAACTCAATTAGATAGAACATCTAAGAGACTCTTGCTAATTTTCAAATGCAACAGGGCATTGATTATTAGGTAAAATCTATGGCCAAACAAACAAAAAAAAAAAAAAATCATTACTAAAGCTCTAAAATAATCATGGAATGAAAATTTAAAATTAATTTTAATAATGAAGAAATAAATATTGATCAAACTTAATCAATTATAAATGTTTTAAATTAATAAATATACATTAATATTGAAAATTGAAATCGGTATTTAATGAACAATGGAGATTAAAAGCGTAACTAAAATTTAAAACTAAAATTAAACTCAAAATCGAAGGATTAAAAATGTAACATTTTGAACTTATAGAACAAATGAAAACTAAACTCAAAATTGAAGGACCAAAAGATTTTTTTTTTTCAATTTGTATCCAAAATGATTTCTAAAAGCTCCATTATAATCTAAAAGTTACTATTAATTTGATAAATGGTCCAATTGAGTTGCGCTCTTTACCTAATAAAATGATGTAAAGCTGTTGATTATCCGGCAATTCCATCCACAATAACATTGGATCAAATCTTAATCAATTCATAATAAATCATAAACAAAATATCACATTCAACTCAAAATGAAAAACGAGGAAATAAACTAAAGTTTGTTAATTTGTCAACGTGGAAACCCATTTCCACATAAAACTTTGTGGGGGAAAAAAAGTAGAGAATTAGACATGAAGAGAAGGAGACTAGATTCAATCAACAAATGAAAGACAAGTCGAAAGTAGAGCCAAATAAAATTATTCTCACAAATTCCATTAACTTCATTCATTGCATTCTGCGGCCGTATTCTTCTCCCTTTCCTTGCCTTTCTTTTTTTTACTTTCTAACACTTTACCATTATGATATTTTTATGTAAAATAAGTGCAAATAAATCGGCTAAAGTCAAGTATTTATCATTGTATTTTTTTTTTCCCGTTAAGTCACATTGAATTTGATCAAATTGGGGCCAAAAAAAATGAATTCCAATTTCATATAGAATGAACTTTGGAACGAAAAAAAAGAAGGGAAAAATGTGTCATAGTAGAAATAGAATATATGATCCAAGGTGTCATAGTTTTTTTTTTTTTTTTTTTTTTTTTTTTTTTTTTTTTTGTCTTTTAGGAATTGTGTTTGATATAATAGTTGTAAATGTTAAAATACTGCGGAGCTTTAATTATTAAATGAATTTAAAAGTTGATTTAAAATTGTAGCTTAAAGTAGGTCTTTTCATTTTATGCGTTGTTAAATGTGGTGTGACTCGAGATCCATTTTTGACATACTACCAAATGTAGAGAGATTGGGTTTTTTTTTTTTGGTTTCTATAATCTTTTAAATAATCTCAACCAATATTATTATCTGATTTGCAAAATATGCTCATTTTAAAGTAAACTTACTTTATCAACTACTTTGGATAATAACTAGCCATCATGGCGATTCATTCAAAATTACAATTTTAGCCCTACGCCTCTAGAACTAATACATTTGTCTAAATCAAATTTAGCTATAATTATAATTACAAAAAGGCTATTATTGTAAAATAAATTGCTGTAGTTGTTAGATTCATGAAAATCTCCTCTCTCATATTGTCACCACTGCTATTGAAGGTTTGGGCCATTGATACGTCGATCGGCCCACAATATTCAAGACCAATAGGAGAGGAAAGCCCAATTCTTTCAAGGCCTGTCGCACATCCATTGTTTTTACCCATCAGAATGGGCCTTTAAGGCCCAATTATTTGCAGCCTAAACGTCGTCGCTCCGGGAAGAAAAAGAGCAGCGGAGAAAATGAAATTCAAGTTTATTACAACATGCGAGAAGATATAAAATTAAATTTATCTTTTAAACTTTTAGGTCAATTGGCGATTTAATACGACATTCTATATATATAAGAATGAGATATTTTGGTGAATTTGAAACAGCGAGATTCCACCGTTCATTTATGGTCACAAGTTTGTAGAAAAATTAAGTAAAATTTGCGGGGAAAATGACATCCAACCCAAAATTCTTTATGTCTTAGTTTCCAGTTTGTGGCCATTAAGTCACTCTCATAACTCAAAAGAAAAATACACAAAATATTCCATTATTCAACGGAAACTACATCTAAATTCTCATTGCAAGTCAAATCTCCAGTAGTCAAAAGCTATTACCTACATGAGTTGTTAGGCAACCACAATTCTATGTGATAAGATTCTTTCTTTGACATTCAAAAACCCACCACCCAAATCACAGTCTATTATGTTTTTATAGTTCATATGAAGCTTTCCTTAACTACCGGGATTCATTATAATCATTAATTTCGCTAGCTTGACACCATAATTGTTTGAGCTTTATGCCATCTTAATACAATTAATATATGTTTGGTGAAAGTTAAGATTTAAAAGGAGTGTATATTTTTCTCGTTATGAAGTTTATTGGGGCATATGGCTTAATTTCCACGATATTTAGTTGTATTCTTTTGTATCCGTGTGTTGGAGTTTCAAAATGCAAATGGTCGTTCCAATTAGAATAAAAGGAAGGGGCTGCGCTATTCATATTTCTATTCCAATTCAACTTTTGTAGAAAGAACATCAGGTGAATGCCTTAAGGTCCTTTAATTTGTCTACAAACTTGCTTCTATTGTATCGTATCATCATCATTACGTACACTAAATGCAACCAACTAATGCTTTCATCTCATCTCATCACTACTTTATTTAAAATGTCATTACTTTTTGAGATTCTGTTTCTCATTGACATTGACATTTGCGGAGAAAGTTTATCATCGTTTAAATTGTGTTACATTATCAATTCATCTAAAGGTTAGGTTCTTGTTTATAGATGAAGACAAATTTAATATTGAACTCTTAACTTTCATAAATATATTAAAATAAAACTTAATGGAGGGTTTAAATTGATTCACTTATACAAGTTTGAAATTTAAATTGATACAATTATTAGTTTTGAGTTTAAATTGATACAACTCTCAAAGTTTAGGTTTAAACAGATACTATTATTAATTTAGAGTTTAAATTGATACAATCTCCAAAGTTCAAAAGTATATATTGATAGTTGTCCTTAATATTATATCATCTAACATTTTAAATTACTAGTTGACCCAAATGTTCAAGATTTGTTAGGTTTATAAAAATGACAAAAAAACCATAAGGCTTGCCACCCCATACACAAATCTTGTTGCATGAGATCCAAATGTGTAAGCTTATAATAATGACATATAATTCAATAGTCTTCTCTCACGTTGTATTTACTTTTTTGCACTTATTACATAAAAGACTAAATAAGAACACATTCTAAATAAAAGGGATCTAATAGACTAAATTAAAACACATTCTAAATAAAAGGGATCTAATTTGTTTCTAATGTCTACTACTCTTCAACAATTATTAGAAAGTAATAGCGTATAAAACTCCTTTTTACAAACCTCGAGTATAAGAAAAATATTTCGGCCTTTAAACCTAAGAGGCGTTTCAATCAAATCAACCTCAACTTATAAAGAACCTTAATAAAAAATAAAAAAAATAAAAAAAAAAGGAAAAAACTTTCGATGACGGTAGTGAAAAATAACACATGGGCAATTGGTTTAAACCCACATGGGGTAGAATTTGTAGGCAGAAGAAGGAAAACTAGTTAGACCGTGGCGTGCAATTGCAACCAAATTCATAAAAAACAGAGAACGATGGACTTCCACAAATCACATGGCGACTTGTACGTTTCTCATGATGTGATTTCTCACCTCCCAATTTCTCAATAAACCACATCCCATCCCACACCCCATACAATACAAATAATACAAATACAAATGCGGTTCCCCAAAAATAACCAATCTCCACTTTTAATTATTTACATTAGATTTTAGGCTGCATTTGAGTAGTTTTGCATGAGCTCACACGGGGACTCATTAATTCAGTGCTATAATGCAGATACTTCCATCAAATCACACCTACTACAACAATATACATTCATTAACACACATCCCTCTTGAGTTTCTTCCTTTGCCTTTCCTTTCAAGTTTGATTTCATTTCACCAAAATTAACCTCCCCATTTTTTAGCACATCATTAAATGAAGCGTCTATGGTTAAAAAACAGAAAAAAAAATAGGTAGAGAAGAGTAGAGCTTGAAGGGAAGCCACATATTGGAATATAATTATGAATCCGTATCTGTACAAGTAGTGTATGTATTGAAAGATAGTGATAATTTAAAAAAAAAAAAAAAAAAAAAAAAAAAAAAGGAATAGAAGTTTAGTATTTGTGAGATGTTGTTGGTGGTGGTGTCCTAATGGCCGACGCCGGGGCTTGGAACGGACTCTACAAGGTGGCGGGTGAGCTTGTGGTCGAGAGGCCAGGCATGAACTTTCTTGCTGGGAGTGGAAGTGGGGACGGTGCCCTTGGGAAGGGCGGCGAGAAAGAGGGTGTTGGGAGAGGGCATGGTTGGGAGTGGCCGGAGGAGTCTGGCGGCGCGTGAAGTGGGAACAGAGGATGCGAATAGAAGAGCCAAAATGAGAGAGCAAGTGATGAGCGTGAAGCGAGGCATGGAGATCAAAATAAAATAATAAAGAGAGGTATAGAAGGAGAGAATAGTGGTGAAATTGGTTGAAATATGGAGAGAGGTGTGGAGGGTTGGTTATTTATAGAGTTTGGGGGTGGGGGGAAGGAATTAAGGTCCAGTAAGGCATCGTGCGGACGAAGCAAAGGGTCAAAATCAAATGGGTTTGACTATTTGAAAATGGAGATGATCATAAAAGTAAAGTAAAGTAAGGTAAAGTAAACTAAAGTAAAGAGTTGGGTTAAAAATGAGGGAGTGGAATTTGGTGGCCGCCGACCATAGTATGAGAAAATGCAGAGATAGTCCCCTGTCTCCAGGCCAGACCAAAAACCCAAACTGCGTATCTAGTGGTTTCCTTAATTTTCTTGGTTGCTTTGCTTCAGTTGAATCGTGGGCAAAAAGAGATTTATGACTCCAACGTTAGTTCCGCTGAAATCATGGGAGCTGCTGCGTTGCCATTAGAACATAAATGGTGAAACTGACATTGCACGAATTTTTGGTAACTCTACCATATTTTTGTGTGGTCACACTATAATTATTATTATTTTTTTTTTTTTAATTTTAATATTCGATGTTATAGGTCTCATTCCATTTATAAAAGTGTGTTGATTTGATACACAATAAATAAATAAAGGTGTCATGGAACTGTAATATAAGATATTTTGTAATATACAAATTGCAAACACCCTTGCAATTGGTCCCACCCTAGCAGTGAAACCCATGACACCTTTTTTCTTTTTTTGACATGGTAGGAAATTATGATTGTCGTGTGAAAGGAGACTTATCTTTTCTTTTTTTAATTTCTGCTTAAAAATATATATTTGATCTCGTTGAACCGAGAATTTGGTCACCGGTTCACATTAACGTCGTATGGAGGTAGTGGCTCATATTGTCGAGTACACCTGCATAAGAAGATAGTTACGGTACTACGTGTAACACACTCTAATACTTTAGCCAATGTTTAAATTGAATCAAGTGAGGATAGTGTTGCGTACCTCTCTAATGAAATACGTTCGTTATATTTTTATTCTTAAGCCAATGTGTTCTTCAAGTTTAAACCTATGTAATTTGTTCTACGTTTGAAAGTTGAGGTTGATTAGTTAAATAGATACGACAAGGTCTATTCTTGATTCTCATGTTGCTTTGGTTAAAAGAAGAGTATCTAAAATTCTAAATATAATAAAAAAATTCCTATCTTAAATAATTACAATAATAATAAATCAATAAAGAATATCTAAAATTTATATTTACCGTGTGATAATATTCACATCAATAGTTGGAGGTTATAACTAATTTATTTTTGCAAACACGAACATCACTGATCAATAGACATAATATATATAAGTAAAAATGTATAATACTTTTGATGAAGTGGCCAAAAGTTGACTCTCACTCTGATGTTGTTTAGAAAGAAAGAACATTTATTTTTCTTATTTTAAAAATTATAAAAGGGAACATGTTTGTATGTATGTGTCTGTTTGTAATAAAATAAAAATTCCATTTGAATTAATGTAAATGTTGGGAGTAGGGAGAAAGAAAGGAGCAGTGGAGTGAAGCGTCATAAATATGCTTTGATTCAACTCTCGAGGCGGCGAAAGGAAGAAAATTTATGACATTTTCCACCACCAATTTTTTGTGAAAAGCCGCCATTAAATAAGGGAAACACAACTCAGTGTCACTATTCTATATTTTTTATTTTTATTTAATCAATTATTATCTCACAACGATATATCAATTTATACCTCTAAATTTTTAGAATTACCAATACATTTATTATAACAATCCTTTTCATCAAATCAACTTCTCAAAAAAATCTACATATATATTTGAAAATAAAAGCATAAATTATTTTTAAAAAATGATGGAAATAAAAAATCTAAATTAATTATTCATATTTTAAAAAGAAATGTTTATTTCTCTACGTATTTTCTTTTTTATATTTTATTTGTCAAAAAAGTTTCCGTCGATAAGAGAACTATCGTGATCATACTTAAACAAATACAAAACTCTCATTTGAAAATTTATTTATTTTGTTTTAAGAAGACAAAAATAGTAGCATTAGATAACATTAAAGAAATGTAAAATTATAAATAAGAAGGAGGTCAAAAGTAAATTCACCGTCAACTTCAATAATAGTTTATAGAAAAAGAAGTTGATTAAGCCAACAAAAGCAAAGTGATTTGATACTAAACAACGCACGAATCAATGCAAAATATATATATATATATATATATATATATATATATTTTTTTTTTTTTTAAAAAAAAAAAGAGTGAATAGCTTAAGGCGTTTGCTTTGGCTTGACGATACACATTTTTGGGCCAAAAAATCCCACATTTTCCAATTTGGTTGACGTTGGATTTGTTTTGTTTTTCTACAAAAAGTCAAGCATATATAAAGATAAGCCAACAAATAACACCTCTTTTGCCCATACTTCCAAAACACAACCACCATTTTCCTTTGCATTCATTTTAATATTATTATACCAATTAATTAACATAAGAATCTTAAATAATCACTATTATTCCGTTCAGACAATTCCTCGTGGCTATTGTCATAACCCTCTCTACCATTTCCACTACGTGTTTCAATTTTGTGATCATCTCTCGGCCCATCATACCACATTTATTATTATAATTATTTTAAGAACATACCACACCTATTACATCTTTATATATATATATATATTTGCATACACAATCTTCAAACCATATTTTTGTCTTCATCGAGTACGAGAAGCTCGGTCATGCAGATAACAAAGAAAAAACCATATATTGCATTCGTTCTTCTATTTATTTATTTAAATATGTTACAAATATTATAATTTAACAAATTAAATATATGCTTGAAGGAAGAAAAAAAACATGTACCTAGCTCACGATAAATATTTGTCAACTTGAACATTTATTACACTCAAATATATAGATTTTAAAGAACTGTGAGAGTGTTTAGCTGCATTTGAGAGGCTTAAGAACATGTCCCACAAGTCATAGAGATTAATATCATATATGAGGCAGATTTGAAGAAGGAACTAACGTGGGTTGCATTGGCAATATAAGATTTGTTAGGTTTAGATTTGACTTTGAAATTTAAAAAAGAGTAAAGTATGACCCGGAATAGAAAAATATGCACATAATGTAGGAAAGGGGTGTGGTAAGTCTAAGATCATGGTTGAAAACGATAATAACAATAAAAAAAAGGTGTCGGCATAAAATTTGGAAGAGGGTTTGCTGGGAAGAATGTTTACAAGAGGCCCCCATTGTCAACAACTAAGGGGTATGCGTTTGGACAGGATTTATCCATTTCCATGACCGAAAGTTTTCTCCTTTGTCTCATCCCCAACCATTTTTTTTTTCTTTTTATTTTCACACACACAATAATCATCTTGCTCTTCATTTGCAATAGAAAAGTACACCATGTCTACACATTAATTAGTTATCACCAAAACCCCATCTCTCTTCTTCAATTAATAATTGTGTTAAAAAAATTTAAATTAATCACACAAACACTAAAACAATTACTTTATGAAGTGAGATTCAAAACACATGCGAGGAAGCAAATGTTATTTTAACCAAAACAATTACTTCATGAAGTTCTCAATTTATAAAAATTTGAGTATAACATAATAACAACCAGGGTTCAATTATATTTTAGGCACACGATGGGTAAATCTAAAAGAAAAGGTTAAATTTAAAAAGGGTCGAGGCATGAGTGTAATAGAAGTGATTAATTGGCCCCCTCTTTTTTGGGGTTCTCGAAAAACATGTTTGTATTATTAGGGTCATTATTTTAAAGAGAAGGATTGAGATATATGACACACGAGTCTCCATTATTTGTAATTTTTGGCCCTCTTTTTGCTTTTTCGGAAGTTTGTCACCCCACCAGCTGGAAGTTGTTATGGTTTCTAACTACGGAAATTTTAGGGCAAAAAATGTAGAGAAAACTTAGTTTTCAAAGCAACCAAAAAAAAGGTCAAAAGGAGAAATAGCTACATTTAAACCGTAGTTTAAAAAATGACTAAATTCAGATAATTTTATTTTTTTTTAATAAAAAATTTTGGAATGGTTTGATTATAAATAAACAGATACACCAAGGTATAAGTAGATATAAATTTCTTCATTCTCTTTCCTTAAAAAAAAAAAAGAAAAAAGAAAAAGGTCAATAGGTATTTTTGAAAGAAATTATATGTATTTTTAATTATCGTGTATTTGTTGTAGTCATATGAGTATTTTTCTTTGCTGTGTATTTAATGCGTCATATATCACAATTTTCTAAAGAAAGCATTGGATACTTGTAATGGGCTGTGAATTCTCCTGGGCCACAATTAGGTCCATCCAACGACTGCCCATTGCACATCAAGCAGGCCCATAAACACAATTTTCTTTATCCTTTTCCCATTTTAATTTAACACTACACTGCACATCTTTTTTTTTTTTTTAATATTTCAAAACTAATTTAATCGCGTTTAAAAATATAAAATCAAAGCTTAAATTATTTTTAATCCAGAGATATTAAAGTTTTCTAAATCAATCCAAATTAATTCAACAATACTCTTAACAAATTGAGTTGTGGTAGAGTCTGATTTAAGTATTACCTCTTCACAATATTATAATTGAATTGTTGTATTACAAGTATGCATCTAATGGAAGTGCATAACATAAGCTGACATACCCAATAATTTATTTTCATGTGCTCACTGCTGATCACCCACTAATATGCATGTTAGAATACAACATATTTTTGTCTGCAGTTGCAAGTTCCCTTGGGGATAGGGGAATGCAGAGAGGGAGAGAAAAAAGGGGAAGTTTGTTCTGTTTTTCTTTTCTTTTTTTTTTTTTTTAAAAAAAGTATCACATGCCAAAAGCTTCAAGTACTGGACAAATGAAATTCATGTTATCCAGACAGGGAAGTATTGTTTTTATTATTACTAATCTTAGCAGTTGAAATAGGTAATTATGGGGCTTTGTTTATTATAAGGCCTTTCCCACATGACATGACACCATATTATATAGTGCCCGGCTCTCAGTGGCTCCAAATTGGAGGCGGATCTACACTGAACTTATGCCCTCTTTGTTTTTCTCCACTTTCCCTCAATTTTTTTTTTTTAATTATTATTTTTTTTAATCTTATATTCTCTTCCTTAAAATGAGGCATTGGATTCCATGTAATTTCACCCTCCTTAAAAGAAAAAAAAAGAAATCATTTTTCACCCCTCGCTATAAACATAACTCAACAATAATTAGGATTCAAATTATACTTGGTCATTGTAATAATGACGTATTCATAAGGGGGAAAGAAAGAAAGAGTTGGGAGTTTAAATTTGGAAAAAGGGTGTTAGTCAACAGCTCAAAGAGATTCATGTTATAGGCCTTGAACTTTGGATTAGCAACAATAATCTGTTATATCAACTATTGAACTTGTACAAAATAAACAATGTAGGAACTGTATAGAGTGGATCTTTTTTTCTTGTGGGGGTCCCTCTGCTTTTGTTTTCTGCGCTGGGACTTTGAAACTCCATTATCATCCATCCCCATTAAGGAAGGATGAATGCATAGCACTAAAGATGACAGCTTTCAGATTTTCCTCACAGAGCACCAAAACACCTACAACATATAAACTGCACACTTCTAAATCTAAACCCAAAGGAATGTATGAAGACACTATTTGGTAAGTTAGGTTCCCAATTTGAAAACAAAGCATCAAATCTGAATTTGAAACAATAGAGAAAAGAGAGGTAGGCAGCAGCTTACTCTGAATTTGAAACAACTTTTATTATGTCTTCTACTACGAGAATTCAACACTGTCTGAAGTTTCGTATGCAAATCCGTTTGATTGAAAAGTTGACCCGAAGAGCTTAAATAAACACTGCGTTGAAGAGGGGGAGACCAGAGGCCACTTGTCTCGTAATCAAAACCAAATTCTGTGGCGTCGAAGAATTTCTGAAGCAATCTGTCTGAAGTGGATTTGGATACTCTCTGAACCTTTGGAGTTGTATTGGAAGTGGCAATGGAATTAGAAGGTGAAAATGGCAGTTCGGGGATGGACATTGATGGGAATTTGAAATCCAAGAAAAAGAAAAAGAGAGAGAGAGAGAGAGAGAGAGAGAGAGAGAGATAATGTTATATATATAATATATATATAAATAAAAATAAAAATAAGAATAAAAAACGGACGAGTGTTTGAAGAAGACAAAGGTGTTTTATTTTTCAGAGGTTTATAAATGTGATGGGTAAGGAATATTGAAATGGACGTATGTGGCTGTGCATACAATGATAGAGGAGACGTGACACGCATGATTGATGGTGCTTTTTCTTCTTTTCTTCTTCTTCATTTTGGGCCAGTGTCTATTATTAACAATCATTCTGAGTAAATGTTACATAATTAATAATAATAATAATAGAGTTGTTGGGTTCATTTCATTCAACTCTATTTTGGGAGAGACCCATGTGTTGGTGGGTGTGGAAGGCAAAAGAAAGAAGGAATACACAATGGAGAAGAGACTTTAGAACAGTGAGAGAGAGATTGTTATCAAATTAGAGTGGGTAATTTAATTGTATGAGGGAAATTGTTGACCCTGGGGGGTTTGAATTGTGTCAGATTGAAAAGAGTAGGTAATTAATGATTGACCCATTAATGCACTTATGAAGAATCGAACAAGGGAATCAGAGCCTTATTGGCAGGTTCCCTGTTTGGACTATAAGAAGAAGAGTGGAGAAAATTGGGGGAAGACTCCCCAAAAAGAGGTAAATTGTAATTAATAAGATGATGTGAGAGAGAGGGTGTTGGATTGGATACATTACAAATACATATTGAATATTGGAGTGATGAAAGGATGGTTTTTAAAAAAGGATAGAAACAAGTGATCAGAATGGCAGCCTGAATTCGTCTGTCTGTTTGGTGATTTTGACTTTAGCTCCCTCATTGCTAGTGGGTCTTTGGTTAGTTATTGGAGGAGGAATCTCCTTTTCTCTCTCCTATGCATTTTTGTTTCTCATCGTCACACTTCCTCCCAAGTTATCTTCTGTGACATGGTGACATTCTAATTAAACTATAAAATTTATTATCAAATTCTTAAAATATTTTTTAAATCTATTGTCGTCATGCTACGCTCCAAATTTAGTACTTAATAGGTGTTCTCCACATTGACATTGTACAATACTCTTTCAATTACAGCTCACACACCCTTTGGCCACTCTTAAGCTTCTTATGTGTGAAAGGGAGATATGCTTGTTGATACACTTGCTTTAACTTTTTTTACTGTTTTTCTAGTGTGTTTAAACACGTTTTTTATATCTAAAATATTACATCTTATTTGGTAACTATTTTGTTTTTGGTTTTTTATTTTTGAAAATTTAAACTTATAAAATGCTTTTTCTTTGTCTAAATTACTTGATTTGTTATCTAATTCTTGTCAATGTTTTAAAAAATCAAGCTAAATGTTGAAAACTAAAACAGTAGGCGCCGTTTGTTAACCATTTGATTTTTAGTTTTTAGTTTTTAAAAATTAAGTCTATAGACACTACTTTTACCTCCAAATTTTTCTCTTTGTTATTTACTTTTTATCAATGGTTTAAAAAACCAAACCAAAATATGAAAACTAAAAAAATAGTTTCTAAAAATTTTGTTTTTGTTTTTGGAATTTGCCTAAGAATTTAACCATTGTATTTAAGAAATATGCAAATGATCGTAAGAAATAGGAAGGAAATAGGCTTAATGTTAAAAAATAAAAAATGAATGGTTACCAAATGGGACTATAGTTTTTAAAAATTTGTTTTTAGAATTTGGCTAAGAATTCAACTATTGGATTAAGAAAGATACAAATCATTGTAAAAAATTGAGAGAAAATAAGCTTAATTTTAAAAAACCAAAAACAAAAAACGAAATAGTTATCAAACAAGATCATAAATTTCTAAGTGTTTTTATTTATTATAATTTTCATGGTATTTGAATATGTTTCTAGGGATAAATCTGAGTACACACGTCAATTTGAGCATAATTTGAGGGATAAAACATCAATTGAAAAAATATATGATTTGAGATAGCTATGATCTTGTCTTGTCTTGGGCAATAGGAATTCTATGTTGAATACCACATTAAAAAGTTTTTTGAAAGTGTATATCACTTCTAAGAAATTTAACAATAGAAAATTGATGGGTAGGTAAGCATGGCATTTTATATATGTATCTATTCAAAAAGATCTAGCTTATAAATTCTGCCTTTTCTACGGTAACTTTTGTGTCAAGTCAAGTCAATTCCATCTCCATCTTTACTTTTAGACTATGTATCAAATTGATGCTAAATTATGTTAAAAATATAATAACCACACCAATATATTAACGGATATAACACAAAATAAAAAGATTGATATAATTTTGTTATATTTATAATTTTTTAAAAAAATTCTATACACTTAATTATTAGTTCATTGTAATTACTTAAAATTTAAAATTCTATTTTAATTAGCTAAGTGTGTGCATGAATATGAATAGATTATAAATTAAAGTATAGTGATTGAAATAATTGTTAAGTGTCTTAAATTGGTAAAAACAATTTTGATGTAGAAAATAGCCAAATATAATTTTAGTTGAGTTGGTGCTTTTCTTTCTTCTTATGCTTTTAGTGTTTTTGTTCAATTTTAGCCCTTTAATGGTTAATGGTGGGGAAGCATGAGACAAGTCATTAACTTGTAAAAATCAAGGATAGTTCATAGACGAGCGAAATAGATAGAATATGTGACTTAGGTCGCTAGAAGCTACAAAAAAAACAATTGACCAACAAAGAAACATTGTTTTGTTCCTTAAAAGTAGGAAATTTATTGAGAAACAATGATCCCTGAATTAGATTGTTTGGTTTCTTTATTTGTCCTTTTTTTTTTTTTTTTTTTCCTTCTCCATTCAATTCATGTTATAACCTTAATTTTCTCTAATTAATTGGGAGCTAGAGCTTTATTTCTGCCATTTTCCGTGGCATGTTTATCTCCTAAAAAATTGTTTCATTAGCCACATATTTTTCCTATATTGTGAGAGGAGTAAGCCAATATTTTGCTTCAATCTCTAGACCTTTTAAGTTATATGATGTCACTTGAAATGTGATTAGCTAAGACTATTTGATTTTGTTTAATGTCAATACTCAAGTTACATTTCCATCTTTATTTTAAGGAAAAGGGCAACTAAAGTGTTACTCTAAAACAGTTTCAAAATATAAGAATTAAAAAAAGACACCTTTTGAAACATGATGGGGACAACATTGAAACCTAATCTAAGTCCATAAGTCCAACTGAAACTTATTATTTCTGTCCGTGCATTACTATCTTACAAGTAATTAGCCCACAATATTTTATATCTCCATTTTATTTGAAAAAGTTGATAGAATAGTTGCTTAAAAACAAACTTTTAAATCTAAGGCCAAAAATATAATTTTAATAATACAAAAAACATAATTGAAATTGAAATGTATCCTAAAATTGAACGTTTAATCTAACTCTTAATACTTGAACACGTAAAAAATAATTATGGTGAATTAAAGTATCAATTGCCAAAATTTAAAAGTCATGTCAAAAGTGTTCTTGAAGTTTTGTTTTGTTTTTTCTTTTTCTTTTTCTTTTAAATATATATTTTTTTATTATAATTGGAGTAAAAGATTCGAATCATAAAACTTATAGTCATTGACCATTAATATACCAATTAAATTATACTATTGTTTTTTAAAGAATTTGTGTTTTCAAATATAGCAGAGTGAGTCAAATTATTTATAAATATAGCAAAATTTTATCATCTATTAGTGATAGACTTCTATTGTTTGAGCTATAGAGGGCGATAAATTTCTATTACTCAAGCAATAGAAGTCTATCGCTAATAGATAGTCAAATTTTTTATTATTTTAATTGTTTTTTCAAGAATACTTGTAAAAGCAACCACACGTAAACTCAAATCAGTCTTTCTTTTTTTTTAGTTTTTTGGAACGACTCAAATCACAAATTTGAACTTAAAAACCAATATGGTATTTGTAACGGAAAGCAAATGCGATATGCGATCACCAAAATTATGGTTCTGACAGTGGAATGGAATCGGCGGAGGGCACTGACGTCATTAAGACAGTTTGATGAGGGTTAATAATCTTGTCCTGTCTGCTCCATGTTTCAATTTTTGAGAAGGGACAGTTGTTTGTATTGTTGCTCGCTTCACCTCTCCAGAGCAGGCTTCCTTCGCCTTTCCCACAAAACAAAGAAAGGGTAAAGTTCAAAAACCAAAAAAACACTGCTCCGATAAAAAAGAAAAGATTTTTACAGTGTGTGAGAGAGAAAATCTTGCGATCTGAAGAAAACAAGAACCTCTCTCTCTCTCTCTTCTCCACGGCTGGAGGGCTTCTGAAAAATGTCTGCCTATAGAGCTGAAGATGACTATGACTATCTCTTCAAGGTCGTCTTAATCGGAGATTCTGGCGTTGGCAAGTCCAATTTGCTTTCCCGCTTTACCAAAAACGAGTTCAGCCTCGAATCTAAGTCTACTATTGGGGTTGAGTTTGCTACTCGCAGTTTGAATCTTGATGGCAAGGTTATTAAGGCTCAGATTTGGGACACTGCTGGCCAAGAACGGTGATTTTTCCCCCTCCCTGCTTTTATTCCCTTTCTATGTTTCCGATTTCACATTTTATGATCTGGGTCCTTGTCTTTTATGGTGGAAATATGGTGTCACATATGGGGCTCTGCCTTTGTTTTATTGTTTCTCTTTCTTTTGCTTCTACTGATTTTGAAATGTACCTGCCCCTAATATAATTGCTTTTTAAGCTTCGATTAGCAATTTTCATCTTTGATTGGTTTAGATTATGTTTGTTCATTTTGTTTATATGGTTCGATAGGTTAGTTGTTGATTGCAATGGGGTACCAGACGGGTTTGGTGGATCTAAACTACAAGTGGTCTGTTAGAGCTTACAATACTTTATATCTAACCGGATGTTGCCTTCCCTTGTCATTTACCCCCACATCAAAACCTCAATTCACACTATATAGGTCGATTGTCCTTTCTAGTTTTTCCATGAGGGGGAGGGGTGGAGGGGTATCAATATGAGTTGAAAATGTAAGTAAAATGTGGAAACGTTGTTAATTTTGAAAATTGAAGTGTACTGTCAAGAGGTTGAGAGATATTTTAGGAGAAAATTGAGTTCTGTTTTGTTGTTTAATTTGCATCAGTACTTAACACCTAAATCACAGACATCCTATCGCTTTCGTGATAGATGCTACCTTGTCCTATAAAATTGCACAGAGAAAGAAACAAGAGAAATAGCAAATCGAGCCTTGGTTATGCGCATGCTAGAAACATGTCTGGAGGCCCTTTCCTTTGGATGGTAATTCAGGCATTACATGCTTGTTGGTACGAATTGCACAAGCAGATGCACCCAAAGTTCTCGAGTATGTTGGAAGATTGATCAGCTGTAATGTCCATTTTCAAAAAGTTTACTGTTCCTTAACTTTTCTCTTCCAAATAATTGTCTTTCCATTTTTAGCAACTGTGTTAGGTTATTCTGCCTCTATCGTAGAAGTGATTGAGTTTTGGTTTATTAATTTTGAGAAAAGTTCACCTCTTCAATTAGTGTTTGGGGTCGAGAGAGCAGAGGAATATCAAGTGGTATATCAAACTCATGTTACAGTAAATCTGTTGAACTGGTTTTAAGGAATCGTGTCTCTATGTGAAGATCTATTGAGGAACCAATGGACCTTACACTCTTCATAAGATAGATGAGCTACTCCTCTCATTGCCAATTAGTTTTGAGATGGAACCTCATATTATCAAATAAAATATAATTCAAAGTTCGATGCATATCTCCTATCAATGTAGAGATTGTTGACATGGAGTTTTAATTTATAAAATATATGAGACTGTTTCACCTCTTTTACTAGTTTATGAGGTCGACAGAACCCAATTGTGCTAACATCTTGGATGTTCTGCAGCAATAAGATTTATCTCTATTGTTTTGTTTATCTGGAAAAAGTGGCTTGAGACTCATTTTAACGATTGAGGAATGGCTGTAAGATAGTTGTCACATTTGGCACCTTAAGGCGAGCAAATTAGGATGCAATTGGAAAAGTTACCTTTAATACCTGTATATATCTCACTTATTGTTGGAGTTAACAAACTTTTTCTGTACTGAATGGTAGGTTTACTTGTGTGACAGACTTTTAACTTTGTTTGGTCTTGAAAACTATCTTTACTTGCCGTACTTTTCCACGTATCTCTTCTGGCATCTTAACTTCTCAAGTTCACAGGTATAGAGCGATTACAAGTGCTTACTATCGAGGAGCAGTTGGTGCCCTTCTTGTTTACGATGTTACACGACACTCCACATATGAAAATGTTGAGAAGTGGTTGAAGGAGTTGAGAGATCATACAGATCCCAACATTGTAGTAATGCTAGTTGGGAACAAATCAGATCTTCGCCACCTTGTGGCGGTGTCAACCGAGGATGCAAAATCATTTGCCGAGACAGAGTCCCTCTATTTCATGGAAACCTCTGCCCTTGAAGCCACAAATGTGGACAACGCCTTTGCCGAAGTGCTTACACAAATTTACCACATAGTGAGCAAGAAGGCTATAGAAGCTAGCGATGATGCTGCTGCATCAGCCGTTCTAGCGAAAGGGGAGAAAATCGATATCAGTAAGGACGTCTCTGAGGTAAAGAAAGGCGGTTGCTGTTCCAGCTAGACTACCAATCTCTAAAGTTGCTGCAGCAGCCTGAAGGTCATCTCCTCGCTCGACATCTATTTTACATTTTGTTTTACATATAGTACACCGTGGCCGTGTGAAATTTTTTTCCGGGGATGCATAGAGGTAGGGGGTTCATGGGGATTGATTTGATGTATCCTACTGTTTTGATTACTGATATCTTAACTTCTGATGCCAAAAATATGCTTAAGCTTTATACTCATTTGACTTTGGGGAATTACAGTTTTATACTCATTTGACTTTGAGGGACTTTGTATCCAAGTACAGAATTGTTGTGGCTCTTAGTTTCGAAACTCCAAGGTTTCTCTTATCTCTTGTGTGAACTATGCATATAAGAAAGATCTGTTGTGGTATTTTCTCCTTCCCCTTTAATTTAATCCTTGATAAAAGATCTAAGCTCAATCCATGGGATTCATTAGAGAGTGAAATTTGAGTAGAAGATCGACGCAATGAAGTTGAACAAGATGCTAAATCAATGGAAGTCCATTAGTGAAGAAAGCTTTTTAAAATATTGTAGGGAGTAAATTATTGTCAAACTCAGCCGTCCATTTGCCGTAATTTTATGTAGAAACTAGAAAGTGGAGCGACCAAAGCATTATAGGCCAACCAAATCATTGTTAATGCCACCCTACCTAAATCAATTTTTATTCCCTTTTTCCCGTTGACTAATGAGTTTTTATTTTCTTATGTTTTGGAAATTTTAAGTTTATTTCTATTTGGTCCCTAAATTTTAAAATATTACATATTTATCCTAAGTTTTGAATTCAGTTTTTTATTTGGTCTCTAGATTTCAATATTATACACTTTTACACTCAGGTTTTCATTAATGCTTATATTGGTCGTTGGCGCTAACTAGCAATTAATTAATCTAAAATAATTATGAAGTAAAATTTTTTAAAATTAATTTTAATAGTCATGAAAAATTAATGAAAACTAATAACCTACAATTATTTTAATTATTTTAATTATTTTAAAATAATGTTAACACCATATCAAAAGTAAATATTGAATGAAAATCAAAGTTCATAGTGAATCATGAAACTTAGGAAGCAACTTGAAATGAAAGTCAAAATTTAAGGGTAAAAGTGTAATATTTTGAAACTTAGAGTCCGAATAAAAAATTAAATTCAAAACTTAGAGATAAAAGTATAATATATTGAAATCTAAAAACCAAATAAAAACTAGGACCAAAATATAATATATCGAAACCTAAAAATCAAATAAAAACTAGGACCAAGACCTATGAATCCAAAATGTGTTTTTCAGTTTATCTATTGAAGTATAAAACAATATTTTAAAGGTAAATTGCAAGTTTGGTCCGTATTCCAATCTTAACTTATAAATATTTAATTTAATTTCAAAATGTTATAATTCTCTTATAAAATTGCAAGTAAAAATGGAGGATTTTTTTCCTGGTTAGCCATCAAAATCAAGTTCTTTATAACTTTTGTTATCGTGTTTGAGATGAACAATAACTGAATAAAGTTTTTTTTTTTTTGTTCAATAATTATGTTCTTTTTTGGGCCTTATCAACCCAAAAAATATATACATCGAGAAATATCTAAAGTTTAATTTTGTTGCATTCATTTCTTTAATCTAGACATAATCTCAATGAAATAAGTCAGTGAGGTCATTACAGTGTGACTGACAGTTCTTTTTAATAGTTAATGTATAAGAGAGAAGTACCTTAAATTAAATTTAGTGGTTATTAAGAAACATAGAAATTTTTTAATCCCCACTAAATGATTACTGTGCCATAGCCATATTGTGGTGGTTTCATTGAGTATTTTTTTTCCCATCTCCCTCGTTAGATTGTTCTTTCAATAATAATAAAAAAGTAAGGTTTCATTTGCTAAATTACATAAACAAATACCTTTCATTTCAAAAGTTGCATTATTACTCTTGGTCTTTCATAAAATATTCAAAACTACTCTTAAAAGTAGAAATAACCTATAAATGAAAATTGATACTTAGATACAATCACACTATTCCAGGCTAATGCACACTTATTTCTAGTTCCAATTTTCATCTAAACATCTAGAAAAAATTCTACTATGATGGTTTTGGAATATTAAAGATAAAATTCAACTGAGTAGTTTGGATTGTAAATATATATATTTTTTGAAAAGCATAATTAATTTTAAAAAATGAAATACAAATATCTACGAGATAGTTGTTTTAAGTGACAAAACTGTTAGAAATATTTTTAACTACATCAAAATGTTACCGTTAATAAGTGATAGACATTAATAGGCAATGATAAATTATAGCAGTCTATTAACGCCTATCAACAATAATATTTTATTATATTTATAAATAAGTTAACTAATTTAATCCAATTTGAAACATCAGTTATCTATTGGCATTATTTTATCAAAAGAAAGGAAAAAAAGAAAAAAAAAAGTATATTCGCAAAGCGTTCTATTTTTCAAAAGTTTGTAGAAAAAAAAGTTGGATAATGGGAAGCAATCATGCAAAGAAAGAATCTTTTATTATTTTATTAATGTTTATTGTTTAGGCTTTTGCTTTTGTATCCCCATTCTTGAAAAGCTTAAGGATACGGGTGTCACGGGTCGAATCTATGGTGGGGCTCATATTGGGCCTCACCCTCCATATCTTTTGACCCGGATTGTTTCGGATCCTCTTTTCCTTAAAGCTCGGCCCATCTTTAAACCGATTTTAAGGAAATCAAATTCACTATTTTTCTTCCTCAACATTTAATCATTATATTACTTTCTGTGTAATGATGCCGCAATTAGGTTTAATTACTACTAAAAGGCATAACTCCACGGTAATTAAATTCCCATATCACTTTTATTAAAACAAAAAGTAAATGAATACAATACGAGAGTAGTGGATCAGTGCAATTTTAATATTTTATTGTCATTTCAACATATAATAATGCAAATTTAGAATCCAATTTAATATGCGCCACCATATTTACTAGCTGTTTCAGTTTCAACCTCTTCCTCTCCAAACAAAAATAAGTTTTGTTTCATTCTTAAGAACTGCCAAATCCGCTTTGTTTTTGTGTTTTTGGGATTTTGTTTTTCCTTTTCCAATTTGAATTAGAAAGAAAAATACAAGAGAATGGAATGGCAAGAAACATTTTCATTGAATTCATAGGTCAGGAAGTGGCTAAATTTCAGCATCATTCTGAGGAATGTCTTTGTGATGCTGATTTGCAGCTGATAATTTGCCATCAATGGCTACATTAATAGCTTCTGTTATATCACTGACATTAATCAATTGATCATCTTCGGCTACAGCAATGGCCTCCATACAAAAACATTCAGTACATGAAACTCTAGCTTCCAAAACATTTAGACCCATTTTCTCAAATGCCTCTAATACTGAAACCAATCTTTCCCCTCCCTTTTCACATTTCACTTTCACTCTAAACTCCTCTCCGTTCTTCTCAACTTTCACTTCCTGCTTTTATTCAAACATTAAATTTCAGTTTAACAGATCGTATGTAAATACATATTGAATATTAGGAAGAATATGAATTGTTAAAAGAGAGGGGGGGGGGGGGGGGGGGGGGC
>QLSR01000364.1:1121027-1151695 GCA_031780015.1 Citrullus colocynthis
GGGGGGGGGGGGGGGGGGGGGGGGGGAAGGACCTTGGGGGAATGAAATTGCTTTATTGAGTTCAAGTATTCTGTTTTCATGGCCAATAGATTTGAATACTCTCTCTCAATTGCTTCCAGCTTGAGTTTAAGCTTATGAATGAAGAGAACAGCATTCCAGAACACACACCTTTGTCTTCCCTGCAAAAACAGAGGACTTGATTATTATTATTTATTAATGACTCAAACAAAATGAAGTGACAAAACAAAGAATAGAAAACACATAACAAAAACAGAATGTTTTAGGAATTACGGAGGATTCGTAGGTGGCCAGAGATCGAGCAAGGCGTAGCTTGTTGCGTGAGTCGAATCTCTTTTGTAGTGTAGAAACCATTTCTGTCTCTCGGCTTCAACTTGCTCTCCAAATTAAGAAAAGTTAGTGAAGAATAGGACCTGAAATGAAGGGTCTGGCTTTTTATAGCATAAAAAAGTTGCTCTGTATATGTGTTTTTAAAGACGAAATTGAAACAATCACTCAGCTACTTTCCCTCTTGTTCTCATGTGAATTTAAAAACAGAGGAACCCCATCTCTGTAAACTTATGTAATATTAAATTATTCCACTCGTACGTAAATACTTCTATGCTATATATATATATATATATATATATATACAGAACAATATGGTATGTGGGAATTAAAAAATTAGGATTGGGGGGGGGTTGCTTTTTCTCTTTCTCTTTATCATTTTCCCCCTTTTCCCTCGTTATGAGTTTGTACTCTGCATGTTTAAAGAGGAATAACTTTAACTTTTTTTACTTCTCAATTAAAGAGATGGAAAAAGCAATTAGGATCAATAGTACGCTATGCATAGTGCTTGTCCTCGGGTGTAATGTTGTCTGCTCAAGTACATTGCTCTGGCTACCTCCATTTATTTTCAACATCACCATTTTAGATATCCCTTTTTTTTTTTTTTTTTTTTCTTTTTCTCTTCTCTTTTTGTAATTTTCTGTGCGCGCTTTAATGACGTGCTCTGCCTTCTGTGACTTAAAGTATATCATAAAAAGTAAAGAAGATCCATAGCATCTGTTACGTTAAGTAGGTTATAGTTGATGGGAATTTGGGGAAGAAGAGAGTGAAAAGGTTGGAAAAATGTAGAAAAAGTTGGAAGACAGAAGTCCAGAGGTTAGGGAGAAGAAGACAAGGAAGGAGGGGTTAATAAAGAAGGGCATGCATGAGGATGAGCAGTAAGTACTAAAATGGAGACATGCATGGGAAGGGCAGAACAAAGGGGAGAGTCACGGGGTTGGTTGGGCAATTAAGGGGGAGCGTGTTGTGTTGATATGAATTGTGTATATTGTAATGTAATGTGTTTGTTGTTTTGTAATGGTGTAGGTACAGAAATGGGAGGAGGGTTTAGCTTATAGATAGGTCACATGTTCTGACACAATATTTTTTTTTGGACTCTGTTTTATTCTTTATCGTTCTTTCCACTTCGGGTGGTACCCAAACAAATGTTGAGCCTTTGGATATAATGATGATATATCAAAGGGATTGGGGATTGGGGTTCAAAACAAATTAATCTCACCTGCTCTGATCACTGTTTGGCCTTTTTTCTATATACACCATACCCTACTCCTATTCTTTGTCTTCTTCTTCCCCTCTTATATACCATTATACTTTATTCTCTTCTCTAAGGAATTAATCCTCTATTGTGCTACTCTACTGTTCTATTGCTGTTTTTCCTTCTGTGTCACTGCACACAATTTTAAGCCTTTTTTTTTTTTTTTTCTTCTTCTTCTTTTTTAATGCAATAATTAGATATATAAGACTTTTTTCTTCTAGTCGTTTTCTTATACTTTTATTTAATTATCTAGAAAGATTACGTCATCATTTTTCTTGTTATTTTGGTGAGATTTTTTTGGAAGAGTGCATAATTTCACTTGAGTGAATTTAAGTTTGTTTTGTATCACATGTGCAATTGATTTATTTATGAAAATTTAGGATTTAAATTTATATAATACTTAAATTTTAGATGATGTAAATTGATGTTTGCCTTTTTTTTAAAGTTAAAAGTTTAATTTTTGAACTATTTACTTTCTCAACTTTCAAAAGTGATCGCAATAAGTCTCCACAATTTAAAAAGTATTTAATGATTCTTTAAACTTTCAGTTTTGTATGATAGATTGTTTGTTTTTAAATTTTATATACATGTTGTTGATCTATTCAACATTTAAAAAAAAAAAAAAAAACTTAATGGGCCTACTATATGCAAAATTGAAAATATATTTCCTTTAAGATTTCAAAAAAGATACGACATTAATGAGTTTAGTTTAACTTTTCAAGTGATTGATTTTGACAGCCGTTAAAAATAGTTTTTGAAATACTTTTAAATATGTTTTTAAACAATTTTTATTAAGAGAGTCTAGATAAAAATAAATATTTTGAAAACTATTTTCTTCTCTAATCAATCCAAACAAATCTTTTTTTAGTAGTTTATTTTGGGGTGGAGTTGTGTGTTTGGAGAGATTTATTAAAGGGTAATTTATTATTATTATTTTTTTACTTTTTACCAGGGTTTGACTTTTATTAAAATTAGTAAGTTTGGAGAGGTTTTGTTGTTATTGTTTTGTGTTAAAATTATTAGAATTTCAAAAGAAAATGGACGAAATTTGGAAGTTTATGGTCAACATGATGAACCAAATTTAATGTTAAAAAAGATATTTTTCAAAATAAAAAGATGTAATTCAAGAATGAATAAAATTCAGTGCGTATATGAATTATTATTATTGCATTTATAACGTAAATTTAGTGAAGAAAAAAATATTTATTAGTTTGTATATTGCATTGGAATAATTGAGGCAGATGGAAGTAGATGTACATCGACAAGATTCGTTCTTAAACCAAGTGAACTTTTTTCTTAAAAAAAGCAACACTATATTTTATTTGGAAAATATATATATATATATATATATATATATATATTATGTGCAAAAGATTGTCGAATTTGTCAGACTAAAATTGAACCAGACTTTTCATTTATTGTTATTATTTAAATGAGAATGATTTTGAGAAGGTGTAGGATTTGTTTTATAATTATTCTGAAATGATATTTAGTTTTTGTTTGTTTTGAACTCATTTCATTCTCCCTAAGGAGAGGCCAATTTATTTTCTCGTAGGGACTGCGGTAGACAGCTCTAGGCTGCCAAATTTGTATGTCCAATGGGAATGAAGATTTTCATTAATGCCCAATTTTTTTTTTTTTTTTTTTTTTTTTTTTGATATATATAAATTTTTCTTTTCAATTTATCCAATCAACAGAAACTAACATTATAATACATTTGCATCCTTCGACTAACCAATTCATGTTCTAATCCTTGCCCAAACAAAATTCATCAATTCTAATATAAATTTGTGTTTATTTTTTTCAAAATTAAACTACTTATATTTCCATAACGTCAAATGTTTAATACTATGGAAAAAATTGTAAATCAATTTAATTAGATTTGTATTTTAAAACAAGTAATACTTATTTTTTTTTAAAAAAGAAAATATCAATTTATGCCTTGGACTTTATGAGTTTGTATTATTTTAAACTCAAAACTAATAATTATATTAATTAAACTACTAAACTTTTCTAATTGAATCAATTTAGACTCTTCATCAAGATTTTCTTAGACAATCATTCAAGCATTTACTCTAATCGTCTATTTCCTAAAATCGATAATTGAAGAAGTCTACATACATTTGAAAATAAATGCACAAATTATTTTCTAAAGTAATTGTAATAACTAAACTAAATTGTTTGGCTTATAAAAATTTAGGAGTTTAATTGACTCAATTTATAAATTTCATATAATATTGGTCGAACGAAATTTAGAGGGAAGTGGGGATACACAAACGAAAGTTTAGGATTGTGAATTTATATAATTATTTGTTTGGAGTTTTAATGGATGCAACTTCAAAAGTTTAGAGGTATAAATTGATATTTATCCTATTCTTTTTTACAAAATGCAGCGCGTAAGAATTGAACATCTAATTTCAAAGTCATAATACAAATTAGTTGAATTATAATTATGTTGTCAAAGGCAATAGATTTAAACAAAAAAAAAAAAAAAAAAAAGAAAGAAAAAGAAAAAGAGTACATAACTTTTACGTCAATTAGTTTAATACGTTGTTGGTTGTTTCCAACGAAAACCATTTGCTGGATTAGGGTAATTAGTTTTGTGTTTTATTTGAAACCATAGTTTTGTCATGATTGATTAGCGATGTTTTCTTATATATGTCGCCTAATCCACCAAATTAAAAGTATCCTTATCCATTATAGGATGATTACTTTACTACCAAATTAAGTTCAGCAGATACAACATACATATGATCAGTTATTTAGACATATCCAATGTGGGTGGTGGAAAATTTCATATTCTATTTAGAGGTAGAAATAATGGGGGAGAGGTGAGGCATATAGAAACACATACATGTGAACCTCTCTCTCTCTCTCTCTCTCTCTCTATATATATATATATATTTGATCACATTATTGTGTTAAGTAAACAGTGAGTGAGCACATAAAGGCAAAAAGGAAGTGTGGAATTTAGCAGTAGTGGTAAGAGATATATATATATATATATATATAAGATTATATGTTCCTATAGTAATTAATAGTTTGCAATTTGATTTGTAAGCAGCTTTTTGTTGGGTAGTAGCTAGCTAGTTGTTGATGGCAATAACCCCACGAACCCCAAACCCCCCTTTTATTTTTCTACACAACAATAATTTTCAACACAGAAACACTTACTTTTTTCTGTCTACTTTTCTTTTTTCTTTCTTTCTTTTTTTTTTTTTTTTTTTTTTTTTTTTTTTTTTTTTTTTTTTTGGTTATGATCAAAATTTCAAGCCTTTTATGAAACCGCGGTTTGCCTTTGTCCATTTGTGTTTGACGTTTCTCTGTATTTATAAAAACTATGATTGAGGTGAGAGAGGGTGAGGTGAGGTGAGGTGAGGCGAGGCTCAACTTTTCACTACTCCTTTGGCTTCTTCTTTTAAGATATTTTCCTTTCATCTCTCCCTCCATGGAATCCCAACCTATATATGCTAACACCCAATTAATGAATTGGTATTTCTTTTCTTTTTTGCTTGCTGGAAACTACAATCCATTCATTCCAAACACCGACAACTCTAATCCATCTATTCATTTATTTGTCTTTAACAATCATTTTAATTCTTAGTTAAAATCTAAAAACTTAAATAATTTTTTTTTTTTTTTTAAAAAAAAAATTTGGGTTGGGTTAGTTTTAAAAAATATTGATAGACATTGAACAATGTAACATGAAATTTTAGAGGTAAAAGTAGAGTTCATAAGCTTCGTATTTTTTTGTTTTGTTCATGATCGTAGATCCTTCTAACTTGCAATAACAAGTCTATCAATGATAATAGAAGCACATTAGTGAGATGTGTTTGAGTGATATATGCTTTTATCACTTATTAGTGACAAACTTCTATTACTGATAGACCTCAATCCGCCATAGAACTCTATCATTGATATGCTTCCATCAGCGATATAAACCTCTTAGTATCAATGATATGCATGCTTCTATCAGTAATAGAAACCTATTCTACCTTCACCTCTCTATCATGCATCCGGGTCCTATTTTCTCAATCATTTTTCTTCTACACACTTTATTGATATATATAAAATAATACTCTATACTGGGATAGACTCTACCTTGATATGAGTTTCCCAATGATAGACTTCTACCATCAATAAAATTTGATCATCGATAGAATTTGCTATCTGTGGTAGAAGTCTATCAATTCTATCTTTGATAGATTTTGCTACTAGTTATAAATGGTCATCGTTGATATGACTCTATCAATAATAGAACCGATAGATTTTCTATTATCACTAATATGTTTTGATTGAGCATTTTGAACTTTTCTATGAGTTGAATGCAAATTGTATTATATATATAAATTCTTTTGTATTATGCTATATCAACTATTAATGATGGTTATATTTGCAAATGTCCAACTATTTTTGCATGAGTTAAAAGGGATGCTTTTAGGCGTAGGGATGGGCCACAAGATTGGGTCAGGCCTTTCAGCTGCCGGCCGTATCGGTGGATACACTCGATGGAATTGGGCCGGGCCCAACTGCAATTGAAAATTTTCACGAGAAAGTAACGATTTGGACTTTTTTTTTTCTTAAACGTTTGGAAAAAAGAAAAATAGATCGCTTGTAATTTTTAATTAAATTTTTAATATTGTACATAATACGAGGAAAAAGAAAAACATAACAAGGAGAGACAAAATCAATAATATAATTCCAAAACCAGATCAGAAGAGGGAAAAAGAAAAAAGAATAGAAAAAGTTTTTCCACTTTGTCATATTAATTCGAGACTTCGCAAGATTTATGATCTGATGCCCTATATGGTTTAAAAATTAATAGTGAAATTGAAATTAAATGTCGATCATATAAATAATAAATATGCAAAAAGATATGGAAGGATTAGAATTGTCATCATCCTTACAAATACGTGGAATGCCAATCATCTCATCCAATCCATTGGATGTTGGGTAGAAATGGCCTTTGAGGGTGATGAAATGCCACAAATAGGTAAAGTAAAGAGAAAGGGGTTGCCACGTCAGCCATGCAAATATAGAATATTCCCCTAACTAAAATATTAAATCAGCGGCATAGTCGAGTTTCTGCATTCACAACACAAATCAACTTTTCTTTAGGCGCTCAATTATTCAGCAATTACGAACAAAAACGATATGCCAATTTAGAACATGCTCTTGCTTTCTTTCTTCAGCCAAAGCATCATAATAACCAAAAAAAAAAAAAAAAAAAAAGTTGTAGTTCCCTACTTTTGCAGAAAGGTAAGAGAGAGTTGGAAAATGGAAATGCAACTGGTCGACCCAATATTCCAAATTTCTGACTTTTGGTGAGAAAAAGATATTCTTTGCAAAGATTTAGCTTCCGGAAGCTAATTTAAATTATTATATATAGGAGGAAAAGCAGCTTCAAATGGTAAAGAGTGAAATAATAATGTATATACCAAAGGATATGCTTCGTTATTGTGCGGCATAAATATATAATAATAATAATAATAGTAATGAAGGAAATATATAGGAGGATGGGGGAAGTCGGGGAGTAGTAAGTAGTAAGTAGTAGTACACTGCAGTTGCATTACAGGGCCAAGTCTCTATTGGCAGCCTCACATATTTGATTGTGGCTATGCTTTCTGCCAAAGGAGATTTGCCCAGCAATTCTTCTGCACATTCACCTCTCTTACAATATCATGTCCCTCCAATCTTATTTTATTCATTTTTATTTACTTTTATTTTTTTCTTCATGTGCCCAATACTTATAGGTTGTTGATGCCAAAATTTTGATACAGAAAATATATATGTGACAACAACCGTGAATTTGTTATTTAGAGAAGGTGTGACTTGCAAAACAAGGAGAATCTAATGAAGATGTGACCTGCAAACCAAAGAGAATTTGGAGAAGTAATCATGACATTCTTGCCACAACCCCCTACCCCCAACTGATGCTTTGCGATATCTCCTAAGTAAGGCTTTTGTTTGTAGCAAAAGTATGAAAATGAATTTATTAGTGTATTTATAGGAAATTCCTCATTTAGGGTGCGCCCAACCAGATTTTTTAAGTCAAATTAGGCTTGTTCTCTCAAGCCAAATGAGTTGGGGTGCCCAATCAGGCTTCTTCTTTATTTTATTTTATTTTTTTTTAAGTGAAATATTTGTTTAATTTTCTTGTGTAAAGAACATAAATTATAACACATTAGGACTTGTGATAGAGAGCTTTATGAATCGCATTGAAAACAAAACTTTTAGAGAAATCCTAACGGGTGGATTTTCCTCATTTGGTGATGGAGTAAATCATTACAAGAAAAATAAGATTCTTTTGCAACGAGTTTTTAGTTGTTCTATCGCATCATATTGTTCTAAACCTATAACAATAACTTCAAGATTTTTTATTAGAAAAAATCGTTTCAAATTGACGCATGGCTAATTGTTGTGTTCTCTTGGAAATGTAGAAACTAAAATGAAATTAGTTTGGTGATTCATTTAATAGTGCTGGTAGAGAGTTTACTATTAAATTGTTGTAAGCAATTAAAGTTTCATCATTAAACAACACTTTTATTAGATTACAGAACAAAAATCTCATAAACTAAAAATTCAAGAAAAAAGAAAAAAGTTGTTGTACCACAATAAATTGAAATGCTAAAACATAATAATAGACTCTAAGTTGGAGTTCATAAAGTTGGGGCATCATTTTTCACTGTGCTAGGCAAAAGGAAGCGAGGCAGAGAGAATGTGAAAAGATAGTTGAGATAATAAGCAAATGCAAAAATATGAATAGAATCAGTGGCCCAAAGGATCATAATACACACTAACATGCTAAATCAAGATATAAAGATCTGGCACAAACCTGCAAATGAAAAATTAAATGTTAAAAGATCGATGGAATATTTAAATAGTTTTGTTGTAAAAAAATCTTGATAATTATATATACCACGGACGGGTAAACCCGCGGCGTGAATAGAGTACTCAGATAAGTTTTGGAGGATATATATATATATATAGGAATAGAATGATGATGATTAATCCGGATTTAAGAATAAAATAAATATACCTTAATATATATATGCTGAATGAGAAGAAGCTACAAGAAAATGAAAATATATGAGTTTGTGTGGTAGAAGAGTTGAATGGCAGGGCAAGTCTCTTTTGGCAGATTAATTAATTAATTTACAGTCCATCTGCCAAAGGAGATCCGCCCTCTCATTCTTCTCATTCATTCAATAATCAATAATGAGCAGTAATGTTTGTAGAGACTTGAGCCTTGAGAGAGTTGGGTGGATGTTAATGGTGTGCAACACCAACACATTATTTAAAGGCCTCCATGATTCGCATATAAACCCTTAAAGTTGAATATGCCTGAAGCCGTACCATTAGGGCATTTCACATATGCTTTGGATCATTCTCCGGATACAGTATAATATATATATATATATATATATATATATTATTCATATTTGGAACATATTATCTTCTTTTCACTTTTTCATATGTTGCCATCATATCTTCATCCATCGCCACTATACTGCTCATTCTGGGCATCCTTTCTTTCACTCTCTCTCCATTTTTCAACTCTCAATTACTTTCTAAACATAATCCCACTAACTATGCTACTTTACTTTTCTTTTCTTTTTTCTTTTTTCTTTTTTTTTTCTTACGGAATATTAAAGAATAAATGGATCAATAGGTATACTCGAATATCTCAACTAGGCTACTACATTCAAAATATCCTCATTATGCTCTGAACCCAAAGCATATGAGTTGTTACCGCAAAAGAAGCAAGAAAAGAGCTCAAAATCAAAAGCATATACATATAAAGACGAGCTTAGAGGAAAACGTTGCAAATAACCTAATTAATAGATGTATCAAATATAGAGTTTACATGAAAGCAACAAAATTTTGACCAAGATACTTTGCTGCTTATTTCATAACTCTCCAGGAAAGCAACAAAGCTAAGACCTATAATAGAGGGGTTGTAATTTGTAAATTAAAGTTTTGATCGGTGTAACCAAAGACCAACAAGATTTTAGATATTTAACCATATCTGAATGTTGGTATTTTATTTATTTATTTTTGAAAGACATTCAACGTGTCGATACTTTTGTGAATAAAAATGCATTTTTTTGGGAATAGTTTCGACGAGTTAGTAGAATCTTTAGTATGGAATGCAGGGGTGTCGTCTCTTTGGCGAAGCTGGCGTAGGGCTTATTTGATAGATGAGATATGGAAATTGCAATGGGGAAAGATTCCAAAATGGTAACTTAATTATTACACCGAAAAAAACAACCTTTTTCTGTGGAATAATATCATAATATATTCACCATTGAAAATTGAGGTATTCTTTTTTCAATTTCCTCATCATTTTGTGTACGCTAATTTCAAGTATCCTAATTTTTTTCTTGTACCATTTTGTATAAAAACAACTACTTTCTTAAGACAATTTTATAATTAGATAATTGTTTTAAATAATAATATTATTAAAAATATTTTCAAATATAGCAAAAAAAAAAAAATAAATAAATGTCTATAGCGATAAACACTAATAGATGTTAGTGTTTATTTTAATAGACTATAATATTTTGCTATATTTGTAAATATTTTGATTTATTTTGCTATATTTGAAAGCAATTTTTCTATATACTCATTTAGAGAATTTTTTAAATTCTAAAAATCTAAATAGTTTTAAAATTAGGCTGTCGGTAAGTGTTAAATGTGTTGTTATCTTATTAATTGAAAAGAAAATGAATAAATGAGAACAGGGAATTTTAATATATTCTTGACCCGAATGCAATGAAGGCAACCCCTTGTACATTGAAGCCGTTTTGCTTTCTAAGCGAAGGGCCAAATAGCCCCATAGGCGGCCATATATAAATTAGTAAGCTTTTTATATTTGTGCATTCTCAAAGGTTGTCATTATGCGTATATGACCTAATCAATTTGGTTGTTTGGAGTATAAACAATTTTAGTCTGAGTTTAGGAGTCCAAGCATTCCTTTAGTGTGTTTGTTACACTAATTTAAAGCTTCGTTTGAAATTGTTGAAGCTTTTAAAATAACTGTGGGCAGCTGTGCTTTTAGAAAAATCAACCGTGAAATGAACTAAATTAGTGTTTGATAAATTTGAGCTTGAAAACTAAAAAAGTAAGTATATTAGTTTGTTAAACAAAACCTAAATTATCTTATTCTCGTTATTATAGCTAACGTAGAACTATTACTAAATTTTTACTTTTTTTAAAATATAATTTTAAATAATTATTTTGGTAGTTTTCAAATATAGAAAAATTAACCAAATATTTATAAGTATAACAAAATTTCATTGTCTACTACGTCAAACCATGATAAACTACTATCTATGTCTATTGCAGATAGTGACACAGATAGTAGTCTATTGCAGATAGACGGTGACATTTTGCTATTATTTGTAAATAATTTTAGCAATTTTGTAATTTAAAATAATTTTTCTAATTGTTTAAACTGATGTATGTTTACTCTAAATTAATTTTTAATTATTAAAGGAAATAACTTTATTTTTTTAAAAAAAAATCAATATGGTAGAATGTTTTAAAATCAAAAGATATATATTTGATTAAGTGAGAAATTAAAAATTAAAAATTAATCATTAATTTAAATCATAACTGTTTTAGGAGAATCTAAAAGCTAGTAGGAAACTGATTTACAAATTGGTGTAAAATGAGCATACTTCACGAATATTATATACTGCATACGCTAATCTAAATAATGTTCACTATTAAAATCTACACCTTTATCGATGGACTTCTATTTTTTTTTCTTTTTTTCACTTTTAACTCATTTCCACCCTCCAAAGTTTTTGATCTAAAAAAAAAAAAGACAATAATTTTAAACAAACTTAAAAATCTTATCACATTAGAAATTTTGATTGAAATTATAATCTACAAAATTGGTCAATTTTAAATTAAAAGATAAATTAGATAAATCAGTTTCAATCAAATTGAATAGAGGCTGCATAGTCAAATTTCTCTCAAATCAAATTCCACACAGAATTCTATTCCAAATCTAAACGAAATCCAACATTTACATCAATAAAGTTTGGACTATTTTCCCAATTATTAAAAAATTTTAAAATTCAAAATTCAAAATCAAGCCATCTAGAATTTTATCTCAAAAGAAAATTTGTTTCATGCATATCAATTGATCCAAATCAAATTTGAATGACATTTAGAATCAAATTGTATAACAAAGAATGTAGAAAATTTCAAACTCAAAATTGTTATTATTGAAAATTTTGATTGAAATATAACTCTAATTCTATATTATACATTAAAAAAAAAAATCCTCGATATAGATATGTAGTTCAATCTCAAAACCAATTAATAATAGAAATATGAGATTCTTTTAATTTTCTCAACGTGGGTCCTCAACCAATTCCTCAATGTGGGTCCTCAACCAATTGTATCATATAATTATAGTCTCAATCCATATTCAAACTGCATCAGGATGGATATATAATCAGCATATGTTTCCAAATTTCATCTTGGAAGACATCATTAATTTTTTAAAAAAGAAATGAAATCTGAGAAGTAAAAGCAAGAATACGAGAGTAGATATAGAGTATATCTAAATTGAAACTTGAAATAATGTATTTGAAAGATATAATTAAGGGCATGTTTAATTTAATTTTTCAGGTATTTATATTTGGAAAAGTCATTTTTCCAAAAGTTAAAAGTGTAGGACAACCACTTGAAATAATATTAGAAAAGTAAATTTATAAAATAAGTAAGTTCAAAAGGAAGGCTTGTTATCAATTATTAGAAAAAAGAATTTTTTTAGTGTCTAATTAGGGTTGATCTCCCCCTAATTTATATCCTACATACAAATATTAAAAAAAAAAACATTTAATAATCATCCTCTGTCTCACTTCCACCATGATTGCTACTTGCTACCATCTCTTATTGTTGGCAACCTAATCCGAAAACTTTTGGCAACCATATTCGCGCAACGGCCACCACGTGTGCCCATTTTCAAGGACCACCTCCAATAATTAATTCTCACAGCCAACTCCACGATCACCATGGGCAACTACCTCTGACGACCACCTTCGACAACGACCATTATTGATGGTTAGCTCGAGCGACCAACTTTAATAACTCAGCCTAATGACTAATTAGATTGATCATATGCCAAAAAAAAATTCAACATGAAATTGTCTTGAAATACAAATGTGAAATTGTCAATTTATTAATTTTGAAAAAGTGTAACCAAACGTAGAAGTATTTCTATTGTAAAGAATTTTTATAAAATATGTTGAAATAAAAATGATTTTTTTTGAAAAACAATTTTTTTTTTTTTTTTTTCCCCAGTGAATTGCAAATAGACAAAAGGGATGTGCAATTGAGGGGAGTTTGGTAAGAAAGTGTGTGGTAGTTAGTGGAATTGCGGGGCAAGTCTCTTTTGGCAGAACTAAAACAGAGCTACATCATAAATGCAATGAAATGCTCTTTGTGTATGACCTGCCAAAGGAGACTTGCTCTGTTATTCTCCTCTACCATTTACCATTTTGTTTGTTTTTGTTATGTTGAAGCCTATTTCCAATTCCACATTTTATAGCACTTGGGGATTCGCACATTAAACTAGAATGTGCTTTCCCTCCCTACTCATGTATTGTGTAAAAAAGCTAAAGGTATATAACACTTCATGTGCTTCGGATCATTCCTCGGATTTATTGCAAACGAATCTTTAATATTATAATTATAATTCAATGCCCCTATATACATATACATATACATATACATATACATATATATACAGCTGCATGCTTGGGTTTCACATGGATATACTCATTAATTCAACTCTTCGCCGCATCTACCATCCGCATATTACACACACAAACACCCATTTAAAGGAATCCAAAGACGGAGACCAAACACCACAACTCCATCATTGCATCCCCTCAATTCCAAATTCCCCATTATGACACATAAAGGGCATGCATATTTCTTTTTCTCTCTAACTTTTGCCATTAATACCTTCTATAATTTGTGGTCTTCAAAAAATTTGGAACCATTTTTCTCATCGAATCCTCACAAATTGTTATATATGGACCACCCACACTTCTCATATTTTCTTCCATTCATATGATACATTATATACTTGCCACATAAATTCATATAGTTTCGATTTTGATTTCACCTATACGTCTTTTACTCTAAATATTTGTTTTTATTTTTCCCAAACACTTGCCTCGTCGTTTATATGACGTTCTACATCCTACGTTCAAATCTACTGCCAAATTTTAAAACTTGATTTACTGTTAATACATGTATTGGCAATTAAATTTACATAAGAGTCCTCATCTTATAATGTTCTTAATTTCTAGGTCTCGATACATTATAAATTTATAGCTATAAGTTCATGTAATTCCAAAGTTATATTTAATAGATTTCATAAAGTGATAACATTTAATTTTGTGTGCACTAAATTTTCAAGTTCAAAAATGTGTTATACTCATCGTATTAAATTCTCATCTACATGTCGATATTTTCATGTTTCCATGGAATCGACGTCGACACGAGAGATAAATCGATATTTCCATTGTATCGTAGAAAAATTCACAAAACATTAAAAAAAAAAAAAAAACAAACAAAATGTCATTAATGTGAACATAGTATAAAAAATAGACTTTTAAAAATCTTAAAATGTTTATTTACTAATTAAAAATTATTTTTTATATTTTTTAGAAATATCTATCGAAATCGATAAAATATCATAAAATTAAGACCTCGATATTTTCCATCAAATCTTGGGAATAATTAAGAGAGACTTAACCACTCTCGATTTCTTATTCAATAGGTGTTTATTTATATTACCTGGCATTGGTATGGATGGAGTTGGTGGACTTAGTAGACAAAAAAAAAAAAAAAAAAAAAAAAAAAAATAAATAAAAAAATAAAATAAATAAATAAAATATAAAGGTTATTTGACAAAACGAATTAAACACAACTTTTTGGCCTAATTATTGTATTGTGTGGGAACAAGTTGAGTGATATGCATGTATAAGAATAAGAAGGTTTGAGTTAAGTTGATTGAGTTTGGGAAGTCAACGTCCGCAATGAAGCAATTAGCGGAAGCAGAAAGTGGTGGTAACTGCTACGACTTTCCGCGGAAAATAAGACGCAATATATTATTGGGTCCATCTGCAAAGTGCTGTTGACCAGGCTCATCAAATGTCCAATTCATTATGCTTAAAATTAGTGGAGCATTGTTTGCTTTCTGTTGCTTAATTATAATGAATTGTTTCAATTGTTCCAACTTTTTAGAAGTGCAAGTCTTTTTATGAACATTATGACTTCTCATTTAATTTGCAATAAATTAAAATATACTTTTATCTTCAGTGGAATGGATTTTCATGATCTACAGGTTTTTAAGCATGCATTGTTGACCCGTCTTCTTTAGAATCCAAATAGCCTTCTTAGGCGAGTTCTGAGATCAGGAAGTTAGTTTCAAACTGGGTCTATTCTTGGGGCTTATTTGGGTCTGATCCTTCATATATGTGGTGGAGTATTTTATTTGGGTTGTAAGCTGTTTCAACAGGGGTTCCAGTGGCGACTGGCAACGGGTACTCCATCTGCATCTAGGATGATCCATGGGTCTCTCAAAGAGGAGTCAGTGGCATCCTTAGTATCACCTAAGGGGGGCCTAAGCAGAAGACAGGATTAGGAGGGGTTTCTTGGCTCAAGACGTGAAGTTGATTTTGGATATCATCCCTATTAACGGGTTAAGGAAGGATGACGAGGTGTGTATTGGCCCCTTGAGAAGAAGGAGATGTGGAGATTTTCATGTAAATTAGGGTTCTCATTGGCTATTGTGTGAGTCAAGGCTTTGTGTCTAACATTCACTCTCTAGTGTGTCTTTGTGGAAATTATGTGTTTATAATAACAATCTCAGTTGCCTCTAAAAGTAAAGATTTCAAGATGGAGGGTTCTTGAAAACATTATTCCCACGAGGGTGAATTTGGTGAACAAGGGTGTTGGGTTGGATGAACAAGTAGGTGGCACTCTGTATCATTTTTGTTGAGTGAGAGAGCATGGAAAGGCATATGAGTGTTCCGTGTAATCGGACAGTTTTCTGTAAGGGTGATGGCTCTGTGGCCGTCTTGCTTGATTCTATTCATTCCTTTCGAACTTTGGGAGATGATAGGTAACTAGGTTTTGGGTACTCACAGTCCACGTGGTGCGACGGTGTTAGGTGTGTAGTATGTGACTGATCGAGTTGTGTGGACCTGTCTCCCAAACCGGTGGTTGGTGCTACTTGAGACGCAATTGCTCGCATAAGTGAATTGGATGGACGGGTGCTTCGGGATCATCGAGGTGCGCTCATTTCTGCTGGTGGGAGGTCGCTGCAGGGAGCTTTTGATGTTTTGTCTTTGGAGGTCAGTGTGATTGCAGAAGGAATAGGGGTTATGATGTCTGTTGGAAAATCTCCTCTGATGGTGGAACGGACAATCGAATAGCGGCTTGACTGTTGATCAAGGATTTGACTCGTGTAAGATTAGTGATTGATGGCCGATGATACTTTGGCCATGGGATGCAACGGGAGATTCAATTTAGGCATATTTGAAGATGTTAAAATATGGTAGTTGATGGTCTAGCTTGTTAGTGGAATGATTTTTCTAATTGGTTATACGTGAATTTAGCCTCGTTTAGTTATGTTATGTTCTTCTAATAGGTAAAGAAAAGAGAAATTGAAAAACTGTTTTTGCAAGAAAATGTCCCCCACTCTTCACATTTTAATGGAGACTATGGTCTCCGAAAGAATTGAAATTGTAAGAAAAAAAAAAAAATTAAATTTGATCATTTTTTGTCCATGAGGTTCATAATTAAGATTCAGTTCTTATAACTCCACTTTCCTTCCGACGTGCTAATATATATCTTCGAAGATATGTATGGTTCTTGTCTTATAAAAACTTGCAATATTATCTCTCTCCTGTTTTCGATTGAATGTGGGCTTTGAAACCCACTACTCAATTACTTTTCTTATCATAACTTAAATGATGTTAAATATAATATATTATTTGTGTAATTATTTATAATAGGGGTGTGGATTAATTCCTAGAAGTTAATTAAATGAAATATATTAGTTCAAAATTTCGGTGATTCAGTTTTAACTTGTTGGAAGATATTTGAATGTTTGAAGTAGGTGGAGAAGGGTTAATAGTGGACATTCCTTTGTGCCCCACGGCGAAAGAATAACCCGAACAACAGACAAAAATCAAACAACTAATAATATTATCATATATATTCCTCTCTTTTAATTCAAAAGATGTGACACAACACTTCGCTTCTCCTTGCAGCAAACTTTTGAGCAACGATTCCAATACTCCTTTTCTCACATTTAATTAAGCCATAATTTAAAAATAATAATAATTAATTAATGTAGTGATGACTATAATTTGACTGCAAACCTCCGTTGGATGCGGATTCAAAATCTGTACAAACAAAAATAGCATATAAGCATGAATACAAATCCAAATTCAAAATTTAGTTCATATGCATATATTTCATGCACATTCATTATAACAGAAAGATATAAAAGAGAAATGATCGAGTTACTCTAAATAGCATTTAGGCGATGTTGAATGAGGTCGTGGGCTATGTGTAGCTGAGTGGAATGGCAGGGCAAGTCTCTTTTGGCAGAAGAAGAAGAAGAAGAAGCAAAAACAAAACATTTTTTTTTTTTTTTTTTCCTTATCTGAGATATAATAATAAATCTCTGCCAATAGAGACTCGCACTGTTATTCATCGCTACCCTTTTCTTAATAAATTGCCCCTTCAATCTCTCCATATTGGGCATTGATCTACAAACTAGAGCTTGGGAATTTCCAAAACCCTCTCCACAAGTATTTAAATGCTTTGGGATTCGCACATTGTGTTGGATATGCTATTCAACCTTACACTTTCTTCATACTATTCTATATATCCAAAGTATCATTCTTTCCATATTCAATTTTGTTGCAATCATTGGTCCCCTATTCTTTACATTGCGGGCATTTCTCTTTTTCACCCCAAATTCACTCTTTATCATTTATATTTCCAAACGAATATGGGGATTTTCCATAATCTATATTTAGATCTATATTCTCCATCCATTAACTATTGTTCCCCACCCCCACATAAATCGACCTGTCTATAACCTTTATATTCCCAAGTTTACACTTTGAAATTTCAAAGACACAAAGATTGTGTTAATAGCTAAACTATGGATTTTTAAAATTTTCTTTTAATTTTTACATTTTTTTATCTAATAAATTCTTTTATTCTAAAAATTTTAAAGTATATTGATCTTAACAAATTTTCAACTTTTACTTTTGTTTCTAATAGGTCAAATTTTATAAAATTTACATCTATATATTCTTTTTTTCAAATAAGATACGAATTATGGGTTAGTAAGTGCACCAAAATATCTCAATTAGGTTGACACCTTCTTTAACACTCTCCTCATCTCTCCCGGCCTTTCATTGATAATCAAAAGGCAATTCACCCATCTATATTATTAATGGTCTTGGTAAACCATGACATTTTAATATTTTGTCTAACAATTTTTAAAATTCTTAAAAAGTGATATCACCTCAAACCTATTAAACAAAAAATTAAACCCAAAAATAATGGGTAAAAATGCTTTACTAGATACTTTAAATTCGAGGGCGTCCTATATATCATTTTAAATATGAAATAAATAATTTTGGACATATGATTTTGAGGAAAAATGTAGCTAGTAATATATCCCAAATCAAATGTCAAATGGTATCAACTTTTTGTGTTGTTGTAATAAAGAGCAATGAAAGTGGAAATGAAACCAGATTTAGAATTGAAGGTGAAGTAGTATTGGATATGCTTTGTTAGTGAGAAAGAGTATATGCCACACCCAGCTGCTGCCATTTTCGTTTAGGGCTCTTCTTTTGAGCTTCCCTCTGATCTGATTCTCTGGTCCTGGGACGATTCCTTCACTTTTCTGCCCTTTTAAGATGACAACAATTTGACTCATTTAAACGTTATCACAACGACAACACTTTTAGGAGATCTTTCAACATTTGAGAAACATTATATGTTGTGCCTTCAAAACATCATTAATATATACATACCCTTTCAAATATACTTATAATTAATGGAAAAAAAAAAAAACAGGTAGCTTCCTTTTCGCTATCTGGGTCAAAATGGAATCTAGCAAGAGCCACATTGGAGCATTCTTTTTAATAATATTAATTAAATTGATTAGTGGAACTGGATGCGTGGTTTTTTTTAAAAAAAAAAAAAAAACATAGGGGAAAATCAATCTTTACTCTTAAATTTGATAACGACCTTTAATTTCATCAAGACAGAGTCATAAAGTGCAAAGTTGATAGAATTACGGTTAAAAACAATATTAGAGGTCTTTTACTTTTCTTTTTTTTTTTTTTTTTTTAAAATACTAATTTTGGGTTTTACTGGCACGGAACTTACTCTATGATTGATTTTTGCGTATGATCCTGCTCTAAAACTTGATGCTTATTAAATATTAATGAGTTTTTTTTTAAGAATTTTAATTTATTCTTTTCATTAAGTAAATAAGCAAAAATTAAGTAGAAACTAAAAATTGCAACAATACTTGTATAAGTTTAACATAATCCAATTTGATGAAGTTCAAAATGCACAAGTGACATCGGGAACAAAAAGGACTAAAAATTGATCTCAGAGAAAAAAAATATATTTTTGATCTAGATTTAAAAGGTTATACTTTCGTCCCTCCCTAGTTTTGAATTTAATTTTCATTTAACCTTAGGTTTCAAAATACTATATTTTTATAGTCAAGTTTTCAATTTCGTTTCTATATGAATCTAGAGTTTCAAGATTTACATTTTTATCATTGTTTCTTTTACTAAATACTCATCTTCGACCTGTAGTATGTGCTAATATCAATCAATTAATTAAAAAATCTAAATCAATTATAATTAAACTTAGTTTTAATTTACTAATTTTATAAAGACCCAAGAAGTGAACACTAACAAAATCTCGATGCTAATCATTAAAATATAGAGTCTAAGGACCAAGAAAATTTGAGATGATGGTTGGAAATATGCAATAGTGGGAAACAGTATTGTGGTCATGGATGGGGGAAGAAGAAAGCATGCATGAGATGAGCGTTGAAAGATCCACATTGGAAAGATGGGAGACTTCACAATCCTTACAAGATACATGAACTACTTCGCACATAATTAATTGATTTTGAGATGAAATGATCTCATGTGTTTATCTAGTAAGGAATGAGAAAGAAAAGAGAAATTGGAGAGAAAATAACATTACATTAACAAAATCTAAACTTCATAGTTGTTAGGAGTGCAAACAAAATCCACATTGGTTCGGGAAAGGAATAATTATAGGTATATAAGTGATGATGATTATCTCCATTGGTATGAGGTCTTTTGGGTGGTTCCAAAAACAAAGCCTCCAAAATAGACAATATCATACTACCAAAATGCGATAGCAAAGCGGAGGAGAGTGAAGTATAGAACCACATTCTTAGAGATAGGTAGGGTTAATTAATTTAAAACCTGCCTCTCTCTCTCTCTCTCTCTCTTTCTACTGTTTAATTCAAAAGCGAATATTCAACGTAATTTAGATGGATGCAAATTATAGGAAAGGAAGATAAATAAACAGAAGTATTAAATTGAGTGTATAAGGGAATTAATTAAGAATTGTAAAATTGAAAATACATTTTGTTAGAGAAATTTGGAGAGTATGAGAGAAAAACCAAAACCTAGTACTCAAACTAGAAGCGCATCCAAAATGTGATGGCATCAGGATGTGCTGAGAATATGCCGCCACCTTCCACCTCCAGCTTTGGCACATCGCTACACGGCCTTCCTTACATCTACATATAATACATGGAGATTACATTCCCGTTCACAAATTGAAGAAATTTAGGGTATGGGCTGCATTACTGGGTAATTACTCTTTTGGCAGATTTGCCATGCACTCTTGACGATTCTTGTCTAGAAGCACCCTAGCTTGCTGCCAAAGGAGATTTGCCCAGCAATACTCACCCCGTAGAAAATATGAGCAATATTATATCATTTCATTGTGGAGCTGTGTGTTAGTCTTCACTGCACGTTTGTGGAGGTCAAATTTATGGTGATATCTCATTCTCTTATCCCTCTTTCTTCCTCAAATATAGCGACACTTAAGAGCAAATATTTTCAATTTGAGTTATTTTTATTATTTTCTTTTTGCTAGTTATTTGGTATTTATTGACATAAACACGCGTGATTTTTTAATTTTACTCTAATTGTGGAATATAGGTATTGATTATGTCTCATGCAACCCAAATTGTTTAACAAAAAAGATATTTGTCACCCTGCAAACAAAAAAAAAAAAAAAAATATTTGTTAGAGGTGGTTTGGTTGGAGGATCTTTTAAATCCAAATCGGCACGTGCATACTAAATTCACGTTTTACCATTTTTTTTCGAGAGTAAGTTATTCTCCAACATCATGATCTTTTCCCTTTCACAAAGGTTTTTTTCTTTACACATTTTTCAACATTTTGGTTCAAAATAAGTGTGAGTTTTCTCTTTTTCACCCCCTTTACTTTTGTTTTCATTTGATATATAATATTATTTTGAATATAGTTAATTAAATTAATTAACTAATTGATATTGATTTAAAAGAAAGTAGTATAATTAATTTTTTAATAAATCAATAACAACTTATCAAAATATTAATTAACTAATTGAGTTTTAGGTTGAATCTCGCCTGTCTAGTGTACATTTGTACTCAAAAATAAAAGAAACAAACTCATTTAAAAATAAAAAATTAAAACTACAAAAGAGATACGCAAAAATTAAAGTGAGTAGTAACTCATATTGCTGCAAACAAAAGATACAAAAAGTATACAAATCAATGGAAAAAATACATAAGTGATATACTTTAAATGTAGTATATTAGTTGACTAATATACCAAAAAGACATACGCAAAATTGGAATACGGAATAAACGAAAATTTAAATTTAAGAATTTTGTGCAATTTTCCATAGATTAAAGACACGCCCCTAATTATACATTCTAGATTTGTCACTCATTGCAAATTCCTTACAAATTATTATTTTGATTGATTTGGATAAGATCATTCATTTAAAATATTTTCTAATATTTCTAATTAACTTTCACTTTTAACATATCATATTTTGTATTCGTTCTCTTGCATTAAATTTTGTATTTATAAAAATATATTTCTTTATGTTATTTAATCAAAATTAATGGATATTCAAATAAGACTTATATTTAATAATATTAAATTCTACGTAACTAAAAATAAATAATTTTTTGTAATAAATAAATAACCATATACTAATTTAATTCGTTTTTATTGATAAAAATATACTAAACTAAAGTAATTAAGGATACTTATTAGAAATATTAATCAGTTAATTTTAATAATAATTTCAAATGAAAAATTGGACGGTTTTCAAATATAGAGAAATGAACCAAAATATTTATAAATATAACAAAATTTCATGGTCTATCATAAATAGACTATGGTATTTTACTATTATTTGTAAATAATGTTAACAGTTTTGTCATTTTAAATGATTTTCCTAAAAATTTTAATCAAAGTATTAGTTATTTTAACTTAGTATAAATATTCATTTTTTAAATAGTACTTGTATTTAGTTATCTAATTAAACTTATATGAGGTTACCGTATGTTGATTTAAAATCCTAATGAGGTTTTCATGCACAACTAGATGCGACAATCTTTTATTTCTGACAGTTTTATTATCTGACATATTATTTACAAAATTATACACTTCCTCTTTTTTCATGCATCTAAACTTTAAACCAAATGACTCTTCAATAAATGAACAAAAAGAGGAACTACTCCAAGTTCCAATGGCAACTTGAAGCTTCAATTGTGGTTGTATAAAGTAACGCAAGGCATTTTGTCAGCAGCAAAAGCAATAAAGTCAATTAAAGTGAAGCACTTCTAATTCAATTCTTACGTTAAAATAATCATTGGCTTAAGGTTAAATTAGAGTGATTTTGATATTATTTTGTTAGGGACAATAAACTTTCAAATATCTACACATTTGGATGATTGATGATGTGTACTTTAGATTTAAATTCTCATAATTTTGTTCTTAATTTCTAAAAAAAAAAATATTATAACGATAAGGGCATTATTATCCCTCACTTATTATTGGTGATGTTTCCCACTTTTAGTCAGCATGAAACTTTGGTCTCACTGAAAGCGTCCATATTATTGGCTCAGTGTTAGTGTTACATGATAAATAATGAATGAAGTGGTAGTGTGTTATAATGTTTTCGGTGTGAAAGTGTATAGTGAAAGGGTGGACGTGGCGCAGCGTGTAGAAAATTGAAGATAATATTATTTATTCAAAAGGCAATCTTTTATTTATTTCAATTAGCACACTTTTTTTTTTTTTTCCTTTGAGGAATTAACGTGGTGTTTTATTTACACACGCATCAAAATTTAAGTTACTACAAAGTCAATTCGCTGTCTATTTATTGCGTGTGACGCGCGTGTGAACTCGGTATTCCTAGGAAGTAAAAAGTCAACAATTTATAATCTTTACCGCTTTTCTTTTTCACAAATAATACAATACATTATCTTAGTTTCTTCATAAAATATACTAATACACCAAATAGTTAGAATTGCATTTTTAGGTTATTATGATATATTATTGATATATGTTAATGATTTATTTAAATTCATTTTAAATTAATATTAATATACAATTGAAAGTCCAATATAATGTTAAACTTTAAATATCATTCTAAATAATATACTTCATATCTAGTATATCAACAATTTCATTGATATGTTTTTTTTTTTAATTTTTAAATCAGGTATATCGATCCGTTCATATATGAAATACGAAATATTTGTTTTACCATTGATATACCAAATTAAATATCACTTATATACCATTAAAATCATATTAAAAATTAAAAATAAAATGAATTAACGAATATAATTTACATTTGGTATATCATGTGACAAATTTAATGCATTTAACATACACCATTAACATCAAAATTGAACTAATCAAATGAAAAGAACTTTATATCAACACGAAACAAAGAATAAAAAATAATATTTATCATAATCAAACAAAACAATATAGACCATAATACAATTGAAGTCATAATATATCAGATGTATAAATGATAATCTTTAAATAAAGTACATCAATTGATCGATATATCAATTATAATGTATATCAATTAGTTGATTCTACAAAATGTATAAAGCATATTAGATAAACCTGTTGATATACCCTAATTATAAAAAAGATCGGAATCAAATTTAAATTTTTCACTATATTTACAAATTTCATAAAACATTGCTATATTTACCAATACTGATGTATATATATTTTGTACCTATTGCAATTTTTCTAAAACGTGATTCCTGGTTATTGAGATAGTAAAGGATGATTGGTCCATGTCACGGCTTCAAAAGTTAAAATCATTGTTTGATTTTTTTTAAAAAAAAAAAAAAGAAAAAGAAAAAATGGTTATAAACTTAAATGTTTTCTTTTGAAAATCAGTGTCAAATAAATTAGTATGAAAATAAGCCTACTTTAAAATAAATATAAAACTTATATATATATCCGTCACCTTTAATTGCTCTCGCCAACTACCCAACGTTTCGTCCTAATTCAAGGAGTGAAAAGAAATGTGAAAATACTTGTATAATAGAGAGCAATTATTTAACAATAGGTGGTTGAAAATTTGTATGAATTTCACAACTTCATTTCCATTTTAATATAAAGAAAGTTTTAGATTAGCATATATCATTGCATACTTTTCATCTAATATTTTTAATGTTTTTTTGAAAAGAAGACTTTCATTAAAATCCACCAAAAATTTAGGCTCATAATAAATCCTCTTCAAGAATAGAGAAAAACCACGAGGAAAAATTAAAAGCTTGCAATGTCAAATCATCAATAGATGATAGATCCAAGAACTTATATTATGGGTAGAGGTAAATTAATAGTATATCATCTAATTAAAAAAAAAAAAATATATATATATATATATAGTAAGATGAAGAAATAATCGGCGAATTTTTTTTATTTTTTTAATTTAATTTTGAAAAGAACTTTTTAATGTTTTTCTTTTTTCATAAAGGAGAAGAGAGGAAAGTTAATTGGGAGGGTGGGATGTTGATGTTATGGGCAATTTCAGTTTCAAACCTCATTAATTCACACTGCTCCATACGCCACACACGCCTTTTTCTTTTTCGCATGCTTTCATTTAGTCTTTTTTGTGAACCTCACACGTCCCTAAATATACGACTTCAATACTAATTAATTAATTGTGAATCTCATCACATCCAAATTAAAAACGTGCTCTATGCCACAAGTTCAACTATTTTAGGTGGTAATTTTGACTTTTTTTTTTTTTTTTGGTGTTCATATATAAATCAATTACATCTACCAACTGAGTACTCATTATGTGTCAATTCCTTCCCACTTGTGTTGAGGAAAATCCGAGGTTTCAACTTTCAGTCCCAATACTCATGGAAGCAGAGAAGGTAATGAATTTCTACGATTGGATTTGGTTCCACCACCATGTCTTCCAAAAGGAACCAACTTTTTCATTTTTATCCAGTTCTGAAGGTAACCCAGATGATGAAAATGGCGTAATCTCCACCTCTGCTTCTCTTTCACCCAATTCAGTTCTCTCTACTTCCAACCTCGGATCTCCATTCTCAGAAACAACAAATCCCAAAACGACACCGTTTAAAGAAGCATCGAAAAAGGCGAGAAGGAGGAGGAGGTTGGAAAGAAAGAGCCTGTCAGAGCTTGAATTTGAAGAGGTGAAAGAATTTAAGGATTTGGGGTTTGTTTTTTCAGAGGAAGATAGGAATTCAGACTTGGATCCAGTGGTTCCAAGATTGAAGAGGTTAGGATTGGAAGAAGAAGAAGAAGAAGAAGAAGAAGAAGAAGAAGAAGAAGAGAAGGGAATTCTGGATAATGATGAATCAAGGATCTCAAGACCATATCTTTCAGAGGTATGGGAAGTTTTAGCTATTTATGGAAGAAGGGAAGAAATAATCAATCCATTATTAAAGAATTGGAAGCTGCCTTCTTTGAACAGTGAAACTGATATGAAACAAAATCTCAGGTGGTGGGCTCATACTGTTGCTTCCACCGTTAGATAACATTCATTCTTTTTCATAGGACTCAGTAGTACAGAGGAATGCAGATTTTTTTAAGTGTTACTTCTCATATTTTGTACCTCTTTGAGAATTTTTAAGTAAAACAATAAATTGGAATATAAAACTACTTTAGGTGCATTTTAAGTCATTCTCATTTTTATGCATTCTACTAAATTGTTCGATCATAGTTCATAAAATAACAAATTATTCTTACATATTTTTTAATTTTTTTTATGTGTATTATAAGTATAAGATGTGTAGAGATATGTGTATTTTAAGATGGGTCTAATATTGCTGATTGAAATATTCCTTCAAAATTAACATGAGGACTCTAAAATATGAACTATAGGGAAAGAAAACGATGGAATCTGTACAAACTAGAGAAAGTTCTATGTACACAACACGTAAAATGAAACATTGAGAAACGTCTAATAAAATTGTACATTTGGACCAAAGCTTTGAATGCATAGATGTGTGCAAGGAGTGGAAAATTAGTAAGAGAATGTGTTTTCATGCCTAAAATAAAATAATAATATTTTGGTGCAGAGGTATGCATCATCTTCTTTCAACTCACTTTAATACTTAGTTAATAAAAATGTCACATGACAAATTGTGGGTGGACACCTAAATGGACTTCGAAAAAAAATGGTACAACCACCCTAAATGCGACCAAGTATTTGTTTTTTTCATAATAGAAAGTGTGTTTGTAGGTTTTATGTTATCAATCTAAACATAAAACAACGGGATATTATCCTCAATTATAAAAGGTTAGAATTTTTAACTCTCGTTGAAATATAAATAAATAAAACAAAAGAAGGTTTGCATGTAGAAATTAGAGAAACCATGGAAGGAAAAATGTGTAGGTGGAAATTTATAAGTTAGAATAATTGATTAAAAAGTGTATGGAGGAGGGGAGAGACTAGAAAAACTTTTTATACTACGTATGAAAAACTCTATTTATCGTGTGTCATGTTAACATGTTTTTAAAATTATAGTGCGATTTACATTATTGTGGAGTCCATAAATATTAATCAAGACAAATTTATAATATTGAATACAGAGTTAATACTACGAAGTATTAGAAATTTTCCTAAAAAAACCTAATTGAAAATGTTTATAGAGAAAACATGGAAAGAAGTTTTGGTTGATAACTTCTTGTTCACATTTCTTGTTAATTTTGAGAAATAAAAAATGCTTAGCAGTTGTTAACCAATTGATTTTTGATTTTTAGGTTTTCAAAAAATAAATTTGTTAAATACCCATTTGAGTTTTTGTTTTTTCAATTTAAAATCATTAAATTGTTAAAAAAAAATTAAAATGAAAAAAAACAATTTGGAAAACATGTATATTTCCTAATTGATTTGACTTATAGATAAGACTTTTTAAAATAAAAATTTTTAATTAATCACGTCTCATTTGGTAATCATTTAAACTTTCATTTGGTAATAATTTAATTTTTAATTTTTCAAATGTATGTTTTTCTCCTCTTATTTCCTCAAGGTAGTTTTAACCTTTCTTGTATAGAAACATCTATACCCTTGGTCCAGAAAAAGCAAAAACTTTTTTTTTAGTTCTCAAGATTTCAACTTACCTTTTAAAAATATAGTTAGCAAAGAGTGATAACAAATCTAAAGACACTTATAGGCAAAAAATAATAATAATAATAATAAAAATAAAATAAAATAAAAAACCTTTAATTTTGGAAACACAATAAAAGGTGGATGACATCAATTTTCAAAAACTAAAATAAAAAATTTTGAAAATTGTGTTTGCCTTTTTCACAATTGTTTACTATAATTTTCATATTTCATGGAAAAATATTTAAATTCGTAGTCAATTTTAAAAAATAAAAATGAGTCTAAAAGTCATAGAAAATCAGAAGTAAAAGTAGTGTTCAAATATAATTTTAAAAAAAATATAAAGGAAAAACAAAAGGGGTATTGAACCGAGTTTAAATTGTTCATTTTCCATTCGATCGCTCTTGTTTCTTCCTCACCATGAGCGTTGCTAGGCTTTTAGTTTCTGACTCAAGAGTGAATCGATTTCAGTTGTAATTTTGTGCAGCTTTGGTTGAATAGAGATTTTTTAGGCTAAATTGAACCTATATCCAAACCATTATACTAATATATATATATATATGTTAAATAAACAACTATTATATAGGCTAAATTGAAACTATATCCAAAACACATGAATCAAATTATGACATAAACAACTTTGGATTTTGATGCGTAAGTTTGACTAAGCTTTAAAACTTTGTTCTAAACGAACTTTGACCAAGTACTTCCAGTTGCATGTCTTGGCGCTTAGCTGTCGTCATCCTTTTTACCAAACTACGCATGTGACCTCGATTCCTTATCTATTTACATTATTACCCTCCTGAATTTTTCTTTTTTTCCTTCTTATTTAGGACATGAGAAAAATGGCAGGTATAAATTCGTTATGAATTATATTTAATAGGACAGTCCACGTGAAAGAAAATTGCAAAATACTACTACAATTTATTTTAAACAAAAAAAAAAAAAAAAAAAAAAACTCCCAATCCCAAATATCTGTGAATTTGAGTTTTTGATCCCCCATTTGTGAAGACACGTGGTAAATACTAAAAAATAATAGTAATTTAATTGGGGTATTTTGAAATTGTGAACGATGTAAGGGGCATTTTAGGACAAAGATGACACGTTCCCCAAAAGGTTCCGTTTGGTGGGCCATCGTCTTCTTCTTCATCATTTCCTCTGTTTCTCTTCTTTTCTACCTCTCTCAGCTTTCACTCTGTTTTTGTTCAAAATCGAACCTCTCGACCTCGAAACCCTATACTCTACAAACTACTATGATAATGAAACCCAAACCACCCTCACCATTTCTATGCCCTCTCTTTCTCTTTCTCTTCCTTTTTCTCTTTCCCATTACATCCTCTGTTTCTCCCACCGCCGCCCCAACCTCCTCCTCCTCGCCGTCGTCCTCCTCGACCCTCGACCCCAAGCAACTAAGAGCCCTTGAATCCCTTAACATTCCCACTTCTAGAGACCCATGTTCGCCGTCCTCCTTTCATAATGCCACTCTCTGCGACACCTCTGCCCCCTTCCGCCACCTTATTTCCCTTCGCCTCGCCAACTGCGCCGACGACGTCGCTTTGTCCTTCACCGCCCTCAAATCCCTCTCCACTCTCCAATCTCTCCAGTTCCTCAACTGCCCCATTTCCCCCATTCGCTTCCCTTCCGATCTTGCCACTTCACTCCGCTCCTTCACTTGCATTCGCAGTCTCCGCAAGCTTACTGGCGTTTGGCTCAGCCGCCTCCGGAACCTCACTGATCTCACTGTCTCCGATGTCTCTATTACTGCCTCTGGCCCTTATGTTATTCTTGGTAATATGAAATCTCTCAGGTCTCTTATCATTTCTCGTGCCAATCTCACGGGTTTTGTTCCTAAACACCTCAATCTCAACCTCACCCATGTCGATTTTTCCGGCAATAAGCTCAGGGGCAAAATACCCACCTCCATTACATTGCTTGAAAATCTTGAAACCTTAAATTTGTCCTTAAATTGGCTTAAAGGTGAGATTCCCACTTCAATTGGGGACTTGATTTCGCTGCGAAACTTGTCATTAGCCTCGAATTCACTGTCAGGATCAATCCCGGAGTCTTTTTCGGCCATCCCAGGGCTAATTCATGTTGATCTGGGTTCGAACCAGTTGAACGGGACGATTCCCAGGTTCATTTCGGAGATGAAAAGCTTGAAGTACTTGAATCTAGAGAACAATATGTTTCATGGGGTAATTCCTTTCAATGAGTCGTTCATCAAGGGGTTGGAAGTGTTCAAGATTCAGGGGAATAACAACCTATGCTATAACCATTCGATATTATCGTCGAAGTTGAAGCTTGGCATTGCTCCATGTGATAAACACGGTTTGCCGATACCCCCACCGCCGGCTAAAGACGACGATTCAGTGGCGGATGATAGTGGGAGTGATTATGATGGGAGTGATGAGAATGATGTTAGTCACAAGGAAGATAATCATCATCACGGGCCCAACAAGGTAGTTCTTGGAGTGGCAATTGGGCTCTCTTCCTTAGTTTTTCTCATTGTTTTCACGGTTCTCTTGTCCAAGTGCTGTCGTTGAAATTACACAAGCATTTGAATCGCCAACGCCATCCCAAGTTGGATTAGAGTAGAAACATTATTTTGGAAACATTATCATCTCACACATTAATATTACACTTGTCAATGAGTTTTTTTCTTTTTTTTTCCTTTAAAAAAAAATAAAAAAAAAAGATCGGGAGGGTGGAATTGAATTGGGTGCTAGTGGTTCCATTTTTTTGGGTTTGTATGTTCAATGATTTATTTTCGAAATCTCTAAAAAGAAATATACATGTGAAATTCATAATGAGAGACATGTTATCTTCAGTATTGTACTTTCCTTCCAATACAAGCATATCAATTTTGTATTATTAATAGAAAATGTGATTGTCCTGTGTGCGTGTTTGTTTTCGTCTTAAATCTATGCTTTATTTTGTTAAATAAGATAGTTGATGAAGTTAAAGAAAGATTCTGTCTTAAACCATTGTGAATGGAATATGTGGAGCAGTCTAGTAGAAGCAAAGCAATGGGCAGAAGGAAAAAAGAATTAAATTCCCGTAAATGGTAAATGCAGAAGATGGATTGTAAGATGGGATAACGGGTGGAATGGGTAATGGGTAGGCAAAATTATAATGATGAAAAGTAGTATATAATGATGGGATAGAGCTTGATTATGGAATTAATCTTTGCTTCAAATAACAGAAGAGTTGTCTGCTGTGTACATTTGGATGGGCCCAAATATTTAATGATAGAGACACATAAATCATTACCCCAAGTTTTTTTTTTTTTTTTTTTTTTTTTTTTTTTTTTTTT
>QLSR01000364.1:1155103-1173166 GCA_031780015.1 Citrullus colocynthis
AAAAAAAAAAAAAAAAAAAAAAAAAGGAAACCCGGCACATAGAGAAATAAACAATAACAGAATTGTAAGTAAAAAACCCTGAAAATAACAAGAGAAGGGTTAGAAGTTAGAACACTCACTTAATTCCAAGATCAATATGCTCCTGAATTCCAAATCCAAAGCAGCCAGTATCGCTGAAGTTACGGCGCAAAAGCTCATATTCCTTAACCTTCAAACCACTCTCAAGAAGTTGCATTGCTTTATCACCCCTCACGGTCACATAACACGCAATTTTTTCGTTACGCCGGATCCCAAACGACCGAACGGTGTACCGAGCTGTTCCAATCACAACGATTCGAGTAAGGAATGCCCACAAATTTCAAATGATGAATGAACAAGAAAGAAACTGTGATTCATGACAGTGACTAAAAGTTAAAGGCAACCATACCCTTGGAGAATACTGGAGATTGGCCACTGAGTTGTTCGAGCACCTAAAGTACAGAAAGAAATACCACAATCTTTGTTAAGATTTTACAGAAATTAAACAGAAGAGAACCCAAGGGACACGTTAGAGACGGAAAAGAAACCTTGGCGGCTCTGGTAAGACGGTCACCACTTTCACCAACGGAGATGTTGAGGACAAGTTTTTGGACTTTGATATCGCGCATAGGATTAGATAGCTTCTTCTCTGAAGCCTGAAATGCAATATAGACTAAAATTAAAGTACACAACTAAATACGAAAAAATGAATTCAATGCTTCAACTTCAATCCAAACCGAAATCAAAGGAAAGGAGGAGAGGTACCATTTTTGCCGTGTCGAAGTTCAGAGTAGAAAACGAAGCTCCGGGAGGTAAAGATGCGAGAGAGAGATATCTAGGGTTTTAAAGCTATTAATATCTCTTAGACGAGTAATTGACGAAAATGTCCCTCATTGCATACTAAAATTATATTAATTAAAAAAGAAAAAAAACATCTTCCGTTGCCGGGATTTGAACCCGGGTCTCTCGGGTGAGAGCCGAGTATCCTAACCAACTAGACTACAACGGATGCTGTTGTAGGGATTTCTAAGTTTTTTATTTATTAGATAAAAATAATCGAGAAAAACAATTTTCAATAACTTGTTGATCCCTATCCCCAGATTGCCAAATTTATCATTTTTGAATTTCTTGGCTTAGTGTGAGTTCAAAATATACCTACCTAACCTAATCTTAACAATGAATGAATCGATGATTGAAAGTATGAGAAATGGAGTTTAATTGTTATCGGTTAAAAGGTCAATAAATTGATTTTTTTTTTAAAAAAAAAAAAAAAAAAGTGACCTTCACACAAGTTTTCGCACATTATAGATCTGGATGTTACACATTAAAGAGGAAAAAATCCCACCCCATAATTAATCAAGAATGAAGAATCATACATAATTTAACGGCTATAGCATATATTATGGAAATTCTTGTCGATTAAAATGGGGAGGAGTATCTCTATCATTCTTAAATATTTTGAAGTTTTTTATTTCTTTTCTTTTTCCTGATTTATTTAAGAAGCCCAAAAGAGAATTTATTTTGTCATTGTCGTTTAAGAAAAAATTAAAATTAGCATATTGAGCTATGATTGGCGTGTATTGTATTTCAAATTGAACAAAAATGATAACGTAGCTTATAGCTGACAAAAAAAAAAAAAAATGCTCTACTGGATTTTAATATATATTATCAAGTGGGTAGAACAGTTTGCTTGTATTAGCTGTATTTTTGTTATATTTGTTATATTCTTCTCCTTTTCACTTTTTATACAAGACAAGTTTCATGTACAAATGTATGAGTTTTATGAATAATATTCAACACTCTTTTTGTTTGCCTGTATGTATACTAGTAATAATATATGGTCGGAAGATTTGACTCTTCAGCCTCGTGAAATTGAGTGCAAATAAAAACTTTGCTAACTTTCGCTAATTAAATATAAGATGTTTTAAAAACTCTCCAAAGTTTATTCTAGCATACAGCCAATATTTTCATTACCGACCAATTTAATAAATTAAGAACTTTCCGTTATCTGCTTGAACTCTTGAATATGAGGCCTTTCTGTCAAAGTGTCACATGTTTATGGTTTCAAGGACAACCCATTAAGATTGAAAATGACCAAATGACCATAATAAGCAACTTTGGTCAAACTATGTTTTCATATTGAAAAATTCAAATTCTGGGATTAAGGCAGATATTGCAACACGAAAACTGACTTGAAAGAACTTTCAAAGTCCTAAGTCCCATGTGAGGAAGTTATATTAGCAACCTGCTATGTCATGGCCGCTTTCATTACAAAGAAATGGTGCCTTTAAAAGCAAATATCTCTTTTCCATCTAACTGAATCATCGAATACAAACCTAAACATTGGCCATAATCATTAACAAAAAGCTTTACCAACAAGAAAATCAATGCAACCAAACTGCAAACCACAACTAACCAATCTACAATAAATATTCGAGCAATTCTCGATGCAGAAACTGCACTGAATAACCAATCAAAACAGCCACAAATTCATCTGTTTGGCAAGATTGTAAGATTTACAGGGTTTAACTAGCATTTGAGCAAAGTTAACTTTGGAAATGTCAACCGTTCCATGGGAAAAGAAGAATCCTTTTTTATTTTTTGATACTTGCTAGAAAATGTTTATACGAAAAAACCATGGAAGAACAAAAGCTATTACTAGACAAGCCATCAAGAAGTTACAGAATGGCTGTCCCCTCCAACATCCCCCACCCCTGTTTGATGTGTTTCCATTGCTATCTACTGACCTCCCCTCGTTCCACTCTTCCATAAATCTGTTGTCCCCAACTCCTTCGATGTTTTTGGCTGTCTCGCCACAAATTTCGCACATTCTGTACTAACCAAAATGATTATGATTAGATAATCATCAGCTCATTTGACAATATGAAAGACAATGTAGTTTAAAAACAGGAGTTGCCAATTGGCATGCCGTAGTTTTGGACTCTTTTTCTTATACTTTCACATGCAAATGTAACGAAGTAAGTAGTTGACTTTATCAATGTGACCCCATTCAAAACTCAATCTCTTATGCAGCATATTTCAACTTAAAGGAAATTACTTCGTTTCAACTGGGAGCCCTATGCTCCACAATCCATTTGGCAGTTTGTAACTGAAATGCGAAAAGCTCTAAAACAGGAACTTATTCTTAAATCTATCATTCAATTGTACAAACACAATCAGCCATCAAATATCACTCTCAAGAGTTCGTATCACAATCCACTTAAAGAGGTTGAAGGGATGCCTGTTAAAGGGAAGTTTTAAGTTTGAACCAAAAGAGGTGATAACTTTATATCATTATATGTTTAGTTACTACCCTAACAAACCAGTTATAATGATTCGTCAAGGCTACAAATAACTGAATTGGAAATCCCTCACTGGCAAAAGCATAAAAATAATCATTTCATAACCCTTTCATAATATTCTACAACCATATTTGAACCCTTAGACACGTGATTGCAACTTTATGTCATTCTCCATTTTATTGATTGTGTAACTGCTCATGCCACCTAGAAAAACGCTTTAGGGGAAGAGATAATTAATTCGATGAACTCTTATAACAATTTTCCAACACTATATCTAAAGGAAGAACCAAGTTGGTACCCCAGCGGTGGACTTAAATTGATAGCATGAAACAAAATAAAGGGTAGACTAACTTTACAGGAGACTTTTATACATGGCAGAAACCAACAAAAGGATGGATACAGCCTGAAACTTTCTTTCTCCATATTCCTAAGCTGGCTCTTTCTCCTTTTTGTGTTTAGAGAGCAATTTAATCTCCCCAATCTACAGAGATGGAAGGGCTTTCTATTTTTACAGGTCAGCAAACTCAATTGGCTAATCCTTTTGGAAGCAAAAGGGCCATAAAAAGAAGACTAGATTATAAAACAAACGAGGAAAGATAAAAGTAAAAAATATTAGTTAAATGGCCGGATTAGCAGCTGAAGCAATAGAACAAAAATAGAGAACCGAAACCACAAAACTTCATCAAATGTCAATGCCAAATCCTAAACAAAAGGTACATAACTTCATATTAAACAAGAAGAGAGAGAGAAGAAAGAACCTGTTTCCTTTCAGCTTGAACCATGCCTCAGCACAGTGACTATGCGCAATTCCCAGCTCATCTTTGCAGTCACAACCAAGTTGAATCAATTCTGAAGTACTGGTCCCAGTTTTAGCCTCTGAAGCTTGGTTGGAAGCCAAATGGCAGATCCTACAGACCCTTTCTCCATTCCAGTCATCAATAAACCCTTTACCCCCTTTTGGCTTTACATTTATCAATATCGGATTGTCCTTCGCTTCTGACATCTTTGATTTTACATTCATCTTTTCCAAATCCTTACTCAACCCCATTTCATTGTTCTTCACAAGCGATTCTCCGTCTTCACCTCTAGATGCAGCCCCATCTGAATCAATAACCAGTACAGTTTCCGAAGGGTTCTGGTTCGAACTCTCCCTTGTCTCTCGATTAACATTTGGTGTAGCTTCTCCACTGAAGCCGAGCGAAGTTCCAGTTGCTTCCCCGTGAGCTTCCTTGTCGCCGCCAGCAGAGGCGGCGTTTTCTGGGATTACCACAATGGTAGCCTCGATCCTATCGCCATTAACCGAATCGCTAGTGGGTTTAGGCACCCCTGTTTCTATTCGACTCAACACATCACCACCATCTTGGCGATTCCTTTCTTCTCGATCCATTTACCAAAAGTCCAAGTGGGTAATCAAATCAACCAAGAAAAGGGGGAAAGACAAACTCAAAAGTTGAACGAGAATCGTCCCATCTTATAATCCAAAGTCTTGACTGTATGTGAGGAACATCATTTGCTTACAACTTTGTTTCAGCAATGGAAGATACAATGCCTTGTTGCTGAAGAGAAAGTCTACAGAAGGAGGTGAGCAGAGAGTATACTTTTAAATGCCAAAATTTCTTCCGGGGAGAGCGTTTACTTCATAAAATGAAAATGAAAACAACAAAACAGAGATCTGGCCATCTGGGTCGTCTCCAATTGGCCTCCTCCAGGTGAAAATACCTCTCTTTCCCTCTCTCTCTCTCTGGCAGTAGTCTCTCGATGTGACTTAAAAAAAAATAAAAGGATAAACACTATTGTGAGGGGAGAGTGTGAAATTAGGTATAAGTAAACGACTGCGAAATAGGAAACCGAGGGAATTTGAATACAATACAATTCATCTTTATATGGGAAACAAATTGGGTACGTAATGAAAGCAACTAAAATTCAAGGATAAGTATCCATTGGAAACTTATGCAAACCAACTTAGTCTTTATCGCAAAGAAAGGGAAACACGACAATTTGTGATTTTTTAAAAAAATAACATACATGCTCAATTCACCATTAAAACTGATTTGTATATTGTTTTTCTTGTTAATTTTTAATTGGATTTTTGTAATAAATGTTGAGGAATGGAATCAATGGCGTTTATAATGGGTAAGACGTAAAAGTAGCTGTTTTTTTTTTTTTTGGTAGATGGTGTCAAAATTCCGAAGCAAAACCAGACCCACATCACTTTTTCCATCAAATCCAACCTGTTTTCCAATTTTTTTTCCAAATTCCAGACATTTTCATTTTTCTTTTCTTTAGGTTGAATTTGTCCTCGGACCTTACTCTCCGCTTTGTCGTTCTTCATGTTTTTCCTTCAACTCCTCTATGTCCCAGTTGATGAATGATGAATCCAATCCATTTTAATTCTAGAATTTCAAAAATTGAAACTTTTCTTCAAACTCATTTTTTAATATTACAATACATATTATTTAATTAAAATTAATTTGTGCTCCAAAGTACAGAGAGAGAACTTTACTGTTTCAGCCGATATTCATTTTAATATGTAGTGACCAAAAAGTGGTTTATATTCTACAATTTAAGTAAAGTAAAGATGGACTGTCCACTAAAAGGTAAAAAGTGAACAAAAGAAATCCTTAACAATGATTTTCAAACTTGCCAGAGGACAAAATTAAACATCGGAAAAAAATTCTTAAATTAACAAAATGTGATTACACAACGAATTTTTTGCTTCCCTTTTATCCGCTACCTAATTCTCGGATGATTAAATATTAGGTTAAAATACAACTTTGTATTCCACTATTTTAATACACTATTTTTAATTGTCCAATTTTATTCCACGCAACAAATCTTGAATTAAGTCTCAATGTTAGTTTATTATTGATTTTTAGGAGAAAAAAATTTGTTATTTATAACGTTTTTACTACAAATGTTGAAAATATAATTATTATTTAATTAATTTTGGTTGAAAAAACAACTTTGAAAGATTAAATTTAAAATTTATTTTAAAAATATAAAAACTAAAATTAGACTATTAAAATTATAAAAGAAATAATATTTTAAGCTAAATACTTTTGTTACCATTCTTTCTCTTATTTTGATTTAATTTTTTGTTTTCGGTTTTTCATGTAATACTCTCGAAAAATTAAAAGTGAATATTCATTATAATTAATTTCAATACGTCATGGGGATTAAGTAGGAACCACGAAAAACCAGACTTCTTTTCAAGATGCAACATATAATTTTAAGATTTTAAGACTTCTGAAAGATAATACTTTCAAAAATGAATAATTTTCTTAACATATTTTTAAAAAGATTTAAATGATATATTGCAACACTTTTAGTGAGATGTCCGTAGAAACATGATTTTCAAAATACTATACTGGTTATTTGAGAGTAAATAATAAATAAATATGTATATATTGGGGGAATTTTTTTTTATTAATATTGTTGTTATTAACACTATTTATAAAAATATAGTCGTTTCCAAATTTATTATAAAAATATTATTATTTTGTAGATTATTGTCCTTTCAAAAGATGATATATTTTTTGTGTAAATACTTGTCTTTTGAAAAGATGAGATATTAAACATTTTTTTTTAAAAAAAAAAACCTGTTTATCAATTAAATAGGTATGATATAAATTTAACCATGAAAATAATTTCACAACTATTAATAGTTTCTTTATTATTTTTATTATTAAATTTATATACCAGTAGAATGTTATTTATTTTGATCGATACAATTTTGTCTCGACAAATTTCATACTTTCAAGTAGGACTGATTAAAAACAAAGAAATAAATTTAGAAAAAATAGAGACCGATTAAAAATAATTTTTTTTTATATTTTTTAAATTTAAATCACATTTCTTTGCTAAAATAGGTAAAAGTGAGAGAATGATAAAACTTTCATTGTTAGCATTCAATCGACAAACAAAGAGATTAAGATTTTCTCATTTTACCATTTAACCAACAAACAAACATTTTTTAAAAAAAAAAAATTCTTAATACCTACGAGGATCTCCAGCAAAATAATATCATCGTCTTTTAAAAATACTATAATTTGCACAACAATAATAAGTTTGGAAAGGACTATATTTTTATAAATAGTTTTAATAATAACAATATTAATAAAAAAAATCCTATATTTTGGACATTTTTTAAAAATATTTCAAATGTTTTCTTAATATTAGCTGATTCTCTCTCAAATATATATATATATATATATATATATATATATATATATATATATATATATATATATATAAATGAGATGGCACTTCCTTGCAAATAGATTTTTCTGGGAGGCCAAGATAAGTTATAGAAATCAATCAAACAACCTATGCACCATTATGTAAAATCCAAAATTTTGATTTGACACTTCCAACTTGTTTTAGTTACAAAAAAGCAAAAGAATAAAGAAATAGATGCAATTGTAATGAAAAAAAAAAAGTGAAAATAGAAATAAACATCACCATATTCAAATTGGACAAGTTACAATATGAATTGAATTTAAAAAAAAAAAAAAAAAAAGTTGAAGATATTCTAAGAATAAAAAAGAAAAAGAAAAAGTCCCAGAATGAGGATCTCTTTGTCTCTCAGCCTCCATCTCTATCACCCTTCCCAAGTTGGGCACTAGCTTTAGCTTAGCTTAATTACTTACTATTTTGCTTTACACAAAACTTGGTGCTACCTGCACCAACTGGGACCCTTTGATCTTACTTTTATATATTATCTCTTCAGTTTCCCCCTTCCTTAGCCTTACATTAAAATTTTTCTCTATAGCAAAAGGCCCATGTCTCTTTTCCCCAATTACCACTCAACATACTTCATAATTTTAACATTTGACACAATAATATCTCTTCCTACCTCATCATCCACAAACAATTTTAATACGCTATTTCACGGATTCTCTTCAGATTCAATCCAATTAATATATGTTTTTTTGTGAAATATATTTGTTTCTTTATTCTTGCACCAACCACTGTTAATTCTGTTTCAATTCTGCATTGATAACTCATTTCTCATGGTATTCTAATGTTAGGATCTGATTTTGGGAGAAGAAATATGGATTTCATTAAGGTGGAGAATATGAAGCAACTAATTAGGAAGTTGATATGAAATTAAATGCCCATCCTTGACTTTTTCTCTTTTTAGTGGGAAAATTGACTATGTTTAATATGAGATGACAACAACGCCACTCCTTCATTGCTCTTGCTCCAAAGGGAACAAAAGAGAGAGAGAGAGAGAGAGAGAGAGAGAGAGAGAGAGAGAGAGAGAGAGAAGGATATATATTATACTAGTTTTGATGTTATTAAATTTTTGACACTCATATACATTATTATGCTTAATTATGAGAGGAAGCTCCAATAATAAAAGAGTTGAATGGATATTGAACCCAAATGATTAAAAAAGGAAGTGGGTTCTTAGAATTGTCACAAGTCAGAAGTAACAGCTTGCCTTCCATATAACAAAACCAGTGGCAGGCAAAGAAAGAGGGTAGAAAAGGCTAATCCCATGTTTTATTTTGCTTGGTGGAGGGAAAGGATGAAAGAACCTTCTTTTCAAAGATGATTTACAGCCACGTTTGGATATCGTCTTCTTCTTCAAATGCATCATGACAGTTCTTCTTCGTACTTTGTGTTGTCCCCCAAATAAAGAAGAATCTCAAACCTCAATATCTGCCAACATATTTGATCTCCCAATGGTGTTCAACAGTACCAATCTTTGTATTTTACCATTTCAGAAACATCATTAGAAGTTAATTTATTGATTTTGTGAATTTTTCATGAGACTGAATGTTTTTTTTTTTCCACGAATCCTACAAATACAAAATGATAGAAGTACATCAGTCATCACGAGGGTCTGTTGTTAGCCTTCGGGATTTTGTGGAACAGTTTACGGAGGTAAATGTTTTCCATCTCTTTGAGATGCAAAACTGATTGTTTCTCGAAACTCTTGTCGTCATCGAGGTCCGGAAAGCTCCATGGCTTCAACGACAAATGAAGATTCTTCATGAATATCACTGTAATTTCTGGAGAAACTGTGAGTTCTATCCTCATAAAGACTTGCTCCACCTGGTGATTCCTCCATTTGACTCGACTGTCCAACGAGACCTTCTAGAATCTTCAGGATCTCGGACATCTTTGGTCTAAGTTGTGGATGCGATTGAGTACACTGCAGAGCCAACTCTACAGCTTTTTCCAGCTCCATTGCATCAAAACATCCTTTAAGATCCCTGTCCACCAGCACATCTAACCTCTTTTCCTCATGTAATGTTCTAACCTGCTTATTTCACCTTTTCGTCAGAATCTCACTATGAAGTTGAGATTCAAAAGGAATAAAAATAGACATACACAAATCCAATTCCATTTGAAAGCTTTATTTATCTTTATTTGAGCGGACTGTTCTTGGTTTTCTAATTTTAGGTCTTAGTTGATAAACATACTTCATGAATTATGTCACTTCGAATTAAGAAAGAAATTGAACATTAGAATGTGAAACAAAATTTCAGGAACATTATGAAAAGAGAAGTGAGTAATACAAACAGTAAGTTTAAAATCAGCGTGTACCAAATGATAAGCAAACAACTCATCACAGGAAACTCTACTTACCCATTCGAGGATCATTCCCTTTCGAATTTGACCATTGCCAGCATCAAGTGCTTTTTGCCCTGTCAAGAGTTCCAGAACCAATATGCCAAATCCAAAAACATCAGTCTTTTCTGAAGATTGTCCAGTTGAAAGATATTCCGGGGCAATATGTCCCACTGTGCCCCTAACTGCAGTAGTAACATGTGAATCTCTCCTATCTAACATCTTTGCCAGACCGAAATCCCCAACCACAGCTTCAAAGCTTTCATCTAGAAGAATATTTGCAGCTTTCACATCCCGGTGAATAATTTTTGGGTTACACTGCTCATGCAAGTATAGGAGTCCACGAGCTGCACCAAGGGCAATACGCAATCTTCTGTTCCAATTCAATGAAGGCTTCTCTTGGCCTGCATCTGAAAGTGGTTGGTATACAAACAATCATGAGGTTGAGAAAAAGTAGATCATCAAGGATCAGAGCAGGAATCGAAATTTCACAAGCATGAGGTTGAACTCTCTTGATTCGGCAGTTACCTCATGAGAATATATGATAGTAAATAGATAAACTAAACCCCTACCCGCAAAGAACTAGAAAAAATTACTTCTTGCGTCATCTATGTTGCATACTCTGCTCTCTTCGTAAGTATTATGACTTAAGTTGACACTACTAAACTAGATTCAGCTTAGTAAACAGAGTTCACAATCACAAGAGAATCAGGGAAGGGGTAGGCTAGCAATATAAAAGTTTCATCGGCACTTATTAAACAAACCTCTAAGACGGTCAGCAACACTCCCATTTGGCATATATGGATAAACAAGCAATCTCTCATCTGGCGTCATACAAAAGCCATACAGACGCAAGAGGTTGCGGTGCACTGCTAAGCCAATCATTTCAACTTCAGTTTGAAACTGCACTTCTCCAGTGTAATTCGGATCTTTCAGTCTCTTGACAGCAACATATGTCCCATTTGGAAGATAACCTTTATAAACTACTCCAAAACCACCCTGTCCCAGGATGTTTTGGGGACTAAAATTACATGTTGCCTTTTGTAGTTCACGGAATGTAAACCTTTTCAGATGACCTATATCAAATTCATAATCTTGTTGCACTGCAAATTTGAACCATCATAATGCATTGAAAAAGAGTCCATCATTGCACTCTAACTGAGAGCATAAAGAAGAAAGAAGTAAAAGGGCATCAGTTTATCCAAAGTTCAGAAAGTACCGTAGGATGTGAAGACAAGATGAGATCTATAACAATGCACCCAGCCAACAAGTAACACAACAGAAACCACAAATGTGAAACTGACAATTAGTGCTATGGAAAGAACCATGTGATGACGGCCATTATATTTCTGGGACGAACCAGTTTCTACACAATAACAGTTATTAATGAGTTTTATACCATTGACATTCAAGATACAATGATTATGAAGAGTAAAATTATATTTACTGTTAACTGGCTTTGGAAGTACACCACAAAATTTAGATGATGAAGATGCACAAAGGAAGCTATTCCCTGCAACACTATAGAAAAAAGGCAAGCACAGTCAAAAGGCGATAAATAGCATCGGAGGAAAAACTAATTCCCTCTCTATGGTAAAAGAAAGCGTAAGAAAAGCAAAATTGATCCAGAATATTTACAAGTCATTCTCACATTATACTCTATCTAGTATACATTAGAGAATTGCGAAAATACAATGAACTGAATTTATAGTTCTGGTGTTCGTAAGTAAGCAACCACATGGAGAATTAGATCAAGTTTTCTGACAAATTAACTTAGCATACGAAGTTTCACCTGTACTCTTTGGCAAGTATTCTTGGAGTTGGACCACTGAGATTATTATTCGATAAATCTCTGGCAAGCAAAGGATTTAGTCACTTATGTGAAATCAGAAAAACATAAGGAATTGATATAAAACACTTACAGAAAGGAGAGGCCTGAGATATTTGCAACAGATTCTGGTATTGGTCCACTTAACTTGTTACTACTGAGCTTCCTGAAAACTTGGCAGGCAAAGGTTACATGAAAACAATAAAATCAATAGTTAGAAAGTAGAAGAGCATGAAAGAAGGAAAAAAAAACTTGCACATCCAGTCATACTCACAAGTAATTTAAATGAGTGAGAAACCCCAAAGAACTTGGAATCCCGCCTACAAACTGGTTGTTAGAAATGTCAAGAGTCTGAAGCTCTGAAAGTTCTCCTATATCATCTGGGATTGGACCAGATAACTCATTATTTTGCAACAACCTGCAATTATTCATATAGAATAAATTTAAACTTTCAACGAAGTAAGTTAAACCATGAATGAGAAACATTCCAACATTAGGCTATCTGAGTAATGGGACAAGAAAAGATGAGTAAGGATAACAACTGAATTTTCACCTCAGAAAACAATAATTATAGACGTGTAACAAATGATTTCGAGAAAATGAAGGGAAAGGGAAGCTCACTGCTCACATTGTCCGAAGATGACTCAGGTTCCCAATGCTAGGGGAAAGCGTTCCAGATAAGCCCATATTTGGCATCTCACTAGCAATAATAACAATAATTAGTAACAAAAAATTCAGCTTCATCTAGCATTTATTCCTATAATATACCTAAATCATAGACCTTCAAGTAAGAAAAATAGATGTTCTACAGCCCTGAACCAAACATTGGGATAAACCGATCAAGTAGGAAACCAGGTAGCGAAGCTTACAGAGAAATCACAAAGCTCTCAGCAGAGCAAGCAACCATATTCCAGGTGCATGGATCAACCGAATTTATGTCCCATCCTTGCATCACTCCCCGCTCGTCCCTTATCCTACTCTTCACTGATATCAAAGCCGCCACTGAGCACAGGGCAAAACATCAGAGAATGAGACAAAAAGATTAAGCCAACTTCAAATAACATCGAATGGGTATTCATAAAATGGCCAGACCTTCATAGTTTACTCCTTTGGGAGACAAATGACTGTCTGAGGCAGAGACCACCCAGATGAGGAAGAACAGCGACAGAACCACTCTTACAACTTCCATTACCAAACAAGCAGGGGGAGGGAAAACGAAAGCGAGAGCTGCCAAAGTGTAAGACGCAAGAACTCGCTACTATCCGTAGGGTAAACTGCAGGATAGTATTACTATGTTTAATTGAGTTTTTGGGGTCATAAAGTATACAGTCCATATCTCATTGCAAATAATGACAAGCTTGAAAAATCTTGATTCTCTAGAATTCCGACTAGCTAGTGCGTTGAAAAAGAAACTAGATTTCTGGTACAAAAAGCGAAGAGAAAAAAGAAAAACAAGAAACAAAGACTAGTGGCGGATTTAGAAAATCAACCGCAAGACCAGGAAATCTCGAGATGTGTGTGTTTTTAATGGCTGAGATTGTGACTGAGGAAATGCATTGTGTGGTGAAGACCATAATTTCTCCATCTTGGCTGTGAACTGCAGATGAGTGTGGCAATGATGAGCCGTTGGATTTCTGACAATTATGGACAGAAAATCAACAGCTTTGATTAAATTAGTTTAGATATGTAATCGTCATTACTGGAAGTAGGGAACTCGAAATTAAAAATGTTTTAGGGCTCGATGTCTCACTGAGCCCCAGTGGCGCCAACATTAATGATTCCGGCTTTCAGAATTTGGCGCAATTCTCGGAGATAATGGCCAGTTCACGTTCCTTTTTCATTTTTCTATTCTCCATTTTGGATTTCGTCAGTTTTCCATGTCCAAGTTGCCCTCCACTCCATGGAGCTCCAGAGGGCAATGACAGTCAAAGGGGGAAAAAAAAAATTTCAAATAAGATGGATCTCAAAATTATTTACTGTCTTTATATTCTTTCTATGTTTAAGTAATAGTGACAACTTCTCATATTAACTTCACTAATGATATGACCATATATTCAGAAAAATTAAAGTTTTTTCCCTGAATGTTTAAAGGTAGAAAAGAAACAGCATGGAACGAAGATCTGAAGAAACAAATAGATTCCTGTTCAATTTTTAGAGGGGAAGAGATTCTTAGAACACAATAATAATAACTACAAGTTTTATGCAATTTAAAGTCAGCCATCTTGAAACCACCCTGGAACTTGAAACAAAACTAACCAACTAGATTCCAACCCTTGTTTTCTTCAGCCACAAATATAAAATTAGATGCCCTCTTCTCCTAACTAAAGATGAACAATTTGCCCTACTACTATCCCTCTTCTAGCAGCTTTCTGCTAAGTCGAACTCTGGCTTCCTTCAATATACTATCAAACATATACAACTTGAGGTATTATCAGAACTGAGATTGAGGGATGGGTGGAATTTGGGTGGACAGAATGAGGAAGACAACACGTCGAGGAAGCATCGATATATAGTCCCCCGACCTGCAAGTCTCAGAGTAGAGCATAAACAGCCCCAGGTTTAACACAGGCAGAGTTGAACTTAAAGTTGGTCAGTAGGCTTTGCACCACACATGAACAAGAAGAATCCAACTGCACATACGCCTATATTTACGAAACTGCTAGATGCAAATTAAGACCCATTTGTCGTTTCACTTGATCAGGTATCAACTTGTTAACGAGCTCTGGAGAGGCACCTGACAGCTGCAACAGAAATCTTGGTTATTATCACCTTTAATGAAAAACTAAATGGTGATGAACGAGTAACCTAGTAAACTTCGAGTCATCACTACATATCAACAATCAATTGATTGGAATAGAATAGTTTCAGCTATTTTTAATCATGATCAATGCAGACGCCCAGTGCTATATAATTGGAATGATATGAACCCTTCATCCACTCCGTAAAAACAGGCACAATTAGCCTATTTATTATGCTTCTTCTTCACAACAAATAGAACTATTGGCCATCTACGCTCAAGAAAAAAATGCCATAAAATGTTAAACTACAGTTATCTTCAATTCAACAACATAGAATAGGAAATTTCCGAAGAAAGATGGTAAAATAGTAAACAGACCTCTTGTTTAAAATTAAAGAGGGGTGGGAATGGTCGACCATTGGGGAGACGAGCATTGGGTTCTCGAAGTTCGTCAAAGAAAGGATGCGTGCAAGCTTCCAGCTGCATGGCGAAAGAGACAAGTCTCAAGAAGAGTAAAATATTCCATAGGTGCAGAGAAAAGCCAATATCCACTCAATGTAAAAGTGTAGTGAATGCACTATGGAATCCACTATTCCAATGAAAAAATGAACTTTTATCTTCAGTCAAGGATCAACAAAGATTAAGTTCTAGCATGGAAGCGTATGACTTCTCAAAAGATGTCCACAGATGATGTCGCATTGCTATAGACAGACAGATCCTGAGCATATTGAACTTACTGCTGTGCAGCGAAGACTGGGTGAATACTGAAGCAAGCGAGAAGCCAGATCAATTGCCTCGGGAGGCATCCGTTTGTGGAAAACCTGATCAAGAACATAATGCAAAAGGAAAAGCTCAACTTCCCATAGAAAAAGCTCAAACGTAACAAGATCATGGGATATAAGAGTCCCTAGGATCAACTTGAATTGGTTACAGACCTTGTGCCATGGGTGAGCTTTTATCTGTGGAAACCTATAGTCTGTATAACTTGGATTCATACATCGAATTTCTTCACGAGTTGGTGTGCCAAGAACCTAAAAGATAACCAGCGCAAAGTAAGCAAAACGCACACAGTGTGGAAGTGATAAGAACTAATAATATCCAATAGTACCTTAATAATCTCTACAAGCTGGTCCACTGCATTTTCTCCGGGAAACAAAGGCTACAGAAACATAAATATCGTTAAGCTGGCTATAACAAAGTTTAAATCAAGAAATCATTGAAAATGCTTACCTGTCCCAAAAGTAGCTCTGCAAGGACACAGCCAGCAGACCAAATATCTATTGAAGTTGTGTACTCTGTAGCTCCGAAGATGAGTTCTGGTGCTCTATAGAAGCGTGAACATATGTATGAAACATTGGCTTCACCTTTCATCTGGAGCACACGGATAAGAGTACACAGAATAAGACTCAAAGCAGAAATGGGGCAGATAAAATATAGCATCTGCTATTTTAAAGCCATAGCAATCAGCTAACTTCTTTTTACTCATCCACGTAGCAGCATAACCACACTTGACAGGAATATAGGATACAAAGATCAAACAAAAAATTCATTTATGATCCTTGTTTGCGGTTTCTTTTCTCTATTCTAAGACAGTATTGGGCATCCAAATGAACTTCTCTGGAATGGATCGCATCTACTGGAATAATTGCAACATAAATAAATAAATAACTACTTGGCCGCATACAGCATTTAGAAGTGAAAACCCCATAGATTATTTATTTATACTCTAAGCAGCTAGTTACAAATATTTGAAAATGCAACCCCAAGAACAGTAGTTTTTACAATATAATTTGTCCATCTGACCATGCAATCTAACCATGATGACTCACTGCTGGTTTTGCTAATCAAATAGACCCCATGGAAAGATTTGTAAAAGTGAGTGACTACTATCTAGTCCAAGAAATAGATTTCAGAAGTCGGCGCTCCAATCAGAAAAAATAGTGACTCACCACAAACCTACACCTTAAACACCCTAGGGAGGACTTCAACTGGTCCTGGTATGTTTGTTTGGAGCTCCCATTCATGAGCATGGAAACACATTCCAAGATTTATAAGTGCAACGTACAATGTAAAAAGGCAATCTTGCATCTTAAACGGCAATATAGTAAATATGCTTTCTAAAGGGAAATTGGAACTTTTAACTAACAAACTAAATAGCAAGTTTCAATGGAACATTCTGGAAGTGTCAAAAACAAAATAAGTAAAAAAGACAAGATATTGAATATTTATCAACGTACAAGCATTTTTGCACTTCCAAAATCGCATATTTTAACTTGGTGAGTAAGGGGATCCACCTGCAGAAAGCAAGCAGGATATTAGGCAATCATGTAACACAAGTATAGGCCTCTACAACTCTTCTTTTCAACAAACATTCATCTTATTTCCATATCCACTTTCAAATCATCAAAGAGTAATACCAAAATATTTTGAGGCTTCAAATCTCGGTGACAAACTCCAGGAACTGTGTGGATATAGGCCAGGCCCCTAAAAACCTGGAAGAAACAACAATTGACATGAGAAAAAGAGCTGTGTGTTGATTAAAATTAAAAATAAAAAATAAAAAATAAAAACTTGAGTTATGAAGGAGAATTATTTATACCTGGTACATGTATAATTTGACATAGATGATTGGCATTCTTTGATTTGCGTTACTGTAATGCTTCAAAACCCGAAACATAGTTTCAGGGACATATTCCATTACCAAGTTGAGAAAAAGTTCGTCTTTTGTAGTAGTGGAAAAGAAACAATGCTTTAAGGAAATGACATTTGGATGATCCATCACACGCATTAACTGGAGTTCACGGTTCTTATATCTTCTGTCCTGCAAAACCTTCTTTATAGCCACATTTTCACCCGTTTCCAAGCATTTGGCCTGAGAAAGAGAACATTTATGCATCATTATTTTCTTACTTGATCAAGCCAGTGTCAACAGAATCAAAATGCCAGAGGAATAACATGTAGAATACCTTGAAAACAATACCAAATGATCCAGTCCCAACAACACGTTCTGCCATGTAGCTTATGGTCTACAGGACCAAGAAAAAGCAGAAGTATAAGTTTGTTTAGAAACATATAGAATGCTGGCCAGCAACATGGAATTTCTAAGTCTCTATATTTTATAGCATTCGCATGGGGAAAATAGAATGAAAGAGGAATGGGATTGACGTGAATCTTAACCTGTTTGGGCTCCCCATTCTTGCCTCCAATAGTCGTGGATATTATGTGACCCGTAACAGGATCATTTCCATCAATGACAGGGGCTGACGTTTCCTGCAAAGTATACACTGTGTTATGAGGTTGAAAGGAATCAATTGGATGATTGGAACTGAATAGCTCATAACACTCGATAAACAACTATCGCAAAGAAGCCCAGACATCCAGAGCGAGGGGTTTTAAAAATGAATACATAGAAGAAGAAAGAAAGGAACGACCAACGGACAGGGATCCCTGATAAGTGACAAAACAAGCGGTGGGTGGGAAAAGAAATTGAAGAAAATAAGTTGCTGAAGCCAAATAAAATAAGAAAAGAAATGCTATACCATACAAGTAATTCAACATTAATCAATGTCAAACAAAGGGCAGCAAGAGCGATCTAT
>QLSR01000365.1:0-23279 GCA_031780015.1 Citrullus colocynthis
TTCGTTAATTTTCACCGAACCCAATAGTTCAGTTGCTATCTAAATCGCCTAGCACAAAGGCGAGTCCAGTAATGAGATTACTTACCTTGGAATTAGGTTCCAGTAGTTAACCACACAACCAATTTTCTTGAATTATAACCTAGGCATAACCCCGACTTAAATTTAACTTGTAGACTTATCTCTAGTCACAAATTAATCAAAACTTACTCCAAATAATCTTACGTGAAGCGTGGCTTAACTCGAAATTGCTTCCAATCCTCCAAATCAAAGCAACAATCTACACATAAGCCAAGAAAAATTTTAGGAATTCCCAGACCCCAATTGAGAAACCCACAAATCACCAACATCTTACCTTCTAAAATCCGAAGCTCCGGCAACTAATCAGCAAGAAACGACAACAAAACGCGGTAGACTTCCGAGGTGACACGCACGACAGCACTAAGGACCTGAGCAACAGTGACAAGCCGACGCCGACTGGAGCACCCGTGAGAGACGTGCGAAGGAGAGTTGCGACAGTGACAGACCTGTTTGACGCTGCGTGGATGACGAGGACGAGCAACAAACGACGTGCGGCAGCCGACGAGGACAGACAACTAAGGGAGGAGCAGCGCCCGGCAGTTGGTCAAGGAGAAGAAAATCCAGAAGGAGAGAAACAGAATTGGCCGATTGAAAGAGAAGGAAGAGAGTTTTTTTTTTATGTTAGAACGCACTTTGAGGGTTACTTATAAACATAAATACATTTTTTTTATTCAAACCCTAATTCCCTTCTTAAAACATAACTGCCCTTTTCCTTTTTCCTTTTCCATAAATTCCTTAAAACTCTCACCACCAAAAATATACACTTGACCCAAATTTCACCATAATCTTTCCAATTTTTCCTAAACTGTATTCCAACCTCCCAAAACTTCCTCAAATCAAATAAAATCTTACTAACTGATTTTAAAATCTTAAATACTTAGATTGGATTTGGTTTCCTACAGAAAAAAAAATTCAAATTTGGCTCCTGAATAATTTAAGGTAATTAATCCAATTAAAATTACCTAAAAAAAATTTGGGCATCCTCCCCTCCTTGAGAAACTTTCATCCTCGAAAGTTCTAAGATTGGAACAACTCTGGGTACTTTGATCTCATTTCATCCTCCTGTTCCCATGTTGCTTCCACGAATTATGATTCTGCCATAGAACTTTTACCAGGGCTATCTCTCGATTGCACAAAGCCTTTACTTTCCTTGCTAGAATTTGAGCAGGCTTCTCTTCATACCTCAAATTCTCATTTAATTGCAAGGGCTTATAGTCTACCACGTGAGACGGATCTACGACATACTTCCTCAACATAGAAACTTGAAAGACATTATGAACTACAGATAGTGACAGTAGCATGGCCAAACGATAAGCTACTAGGCCAACTCATTCCAATATCTCAAATGGGCCAATGAATCTAGGGCTCAACTTCCCCTTCCTTCCAAACCTCATAACACCCTTCATAGGCGCCACTTTAAGGAATACCTTGTTACCTACCTCAAACTCTAAGTCTAAAATTCTTAAGATAGCTTTTGTCAATTTCAAAATAATTTGAAATATGCTTTTAATCATTCAAAATGAAATTTGACGATATCAAAATTGCATTCAAAGGTGTCCAATCAAGTATTAAATTAATTTCGGCCAAAGTGAGCATAGCTCAACTAGCATCTGAGATGTGTGAGTGACCATGAGGTTCGTGATTGGATTTCCCGACCCAATTTCTTACTAAAAAAGTATTAAATTAATTTTGGATGATTTAAGACACGTTTGGCTGTGATGAAATCTATTGTCCCTTCTCTTTTATTTATTTTTCCTCGTAATTTTGCCCCTTCTCTTACCTTTTCTCAATTTACTTTCTTATTAAAACTTGTTAAAAAAGATTTGAATAACATACTTGGAAGAATAAGATTATGAACTTGTTAATATTAAATCCAAGGTAATACTACATTTCAAAAGTTATGAAGTAGAAACTTTATTAAGATTCTCCTACCCTTGACTTAATTAACTTCATTGAAACTTCTTCACTCGTCGAATTAGATCTCAAGAGAGACTAGTTTGAGATTTAGTAAACTATATTGCTCTTAGATTGATATCATGGGAATGAAAAACTAGAAACAGAAATAAACTTGTGCAATAATTTAAAAAACTAAAGAAAAACAAGACGTGAGTATCAAAACCTTTATATTAATAAAAATCTTATATATATTAATCCCAACAAGCCACGTATAATAATGGAGTGATGAGTTTTTGGTGCATAATTATTCCCAATTATGAATCAAAACATCTTTTTGATTAGTGTTGTCCCTCAAATAAATTCCATCATCTTTAGCTATCCAAATGCAGTTAGAATCGTAGCACATATCATAAAGCCAAACCAATGTGCTCTCAATCCAAAAGGCTTCGAATGAGGAATGTAGTCCATTCGGCTTCTGCAGGTAACACCAAAACAATGTCGTATTCCAAAAGTTTACTTTAAATCTCCAATTGAATTCAGATCCAACACTAAGCTTGTGTTCTCCTAAATCATTGTCTTTAGATTTGCAATGAGCCAACAGGATTTGGCCATTGCTTAGCCGATTCACAACATGGATCTGCCATTTTGCAAGCTCCGCAGCCTTGGTTTCTTCAAGCACTGCCAAACACAATAGTAGCAACAACACCACACACTGCTTTTTCATACGCCTCGTTTCCATTTGCTTCATCATATTGCAGTTGAAGTACCACTTTGTGATTGCTTTTTAAATTGGGATGCGGAATTACAAATAGTGAACTGGATATTTATACAATCCCATTCGGAACAAAATCTTCATAAACAAATAATATTAATGGCAGTCAGTTACAAAATAACAACTTAGTTTTTAAAAATAGGGATGTGTCCATCTTGCTAAAATTGTAGGTATTTAGAAACTAATTATTTAGTAGATAAGGGGATTTACTCAAAAAAAGAAAAAACAGAAAGAAAAAAGATTATGCATGAACGGATTTCTTTTTCATTATATTATTTGTTGTTATAAGAATTTTTGTGTAGAGGGGAAGGTTCAAAACAATTAATTTACAAAAATAGTTAATTATGTACTATGTTTTAGTTTAATTTGCATGATTCTCTCCGTTATAGATTCGAAACATAATTCTCTCCTTGTGCTTTCTTCTCCACGTTCAAACTTAATTATCTTGTTTTCTTCATTTCAGTTTTGTTAATGGGGACACTTACAACTTTAAGTGTTGAGGATGGAGCAGTTTGTATTGTATTGTTACATAGTGTTTTACCATTCATTCCTACTCGGCCTATGTGACATCCCAAATTTTCAGGTAATTTTTGTTTTAAAAAAATTAATTATGTTGAACTATTTGGTTAATTGTTTGAATTTTGAGGTTTAATTGGATTATGCTGAGAAAATAATGTAATTTAACGTAATCATGATAAAAGATTTTGATTTAATTCAATTAGTGAAAATTGAATTTATTTTTGGGAGATTTAAAAGTTGGATTGAAGTTGAGGATTTGGAATTGGGTGAGATTTAAGAACTTGGTTAATTAAATAAAGAATGAGGATAAGTTGGAATTGATTTCAAGTTGGGGAATTGATTTGTTTGGAGATATTTTGGTTAAATAAATTATTAAGTGGTGGTTGGAAAACATTTAATTTGATGGGTTGAGAGAAATTATATTAAATAAGTCGTGTTTTTCTTTGGGAGAAGGAAAACAGAAATTCAGTATATATATATATTTAGGGTTTTGGAAAAGGAAGGAGAAAGAGAATTTAATAAGTATATATATATATATTTAAGTTAATCTTGGATTTCAGTGGGGTTTGATCCGCCATTTGCAAGTAGCCGCCCAACTGTCCTCTCTTTGGCATAATCCGTTCTTTGTGGGTTACGTTGGGATTTCAAGATTTGGTTAAGTAAATTAGGTGTTGATTTTAATTGTTGTTACCCATTGGAACCAAAAGCAAGCTGTCGAAGCGAGTTAAAAGGGTCCATTTTGGTTGGACCCATTGTTTGAAGTATGGAAGAAGATTGTGACTTAGTTGCATTTTTGGTAAGATTATTCGATTTACTTGTTGAGTAAATTGTATTTGGTATCAAGCCTAAAGACTTAATTTAAGTTTAAATTTATGTTCTAGGAGTTTAATTCAAGGATTTTGTAAGAATTGGCTGCTTGGTTAGCTGCTTAGACATAATCCTAAGGTAAGTAATCTTACTACTGGAACTGCCCTTGAGCCAGGCAGTTGTAGACAATTTCTGAATGATTTGCTTAATTTGGGTGAAATTGAGCTGCTTATATCTAGAATTATTTTTATAAGTATGATGATATTAGCACATGTTTGATATGATTTATGATATGAACGTAATATAAGCATCTTTATAGAAAAGTGACGACTTACCCTCCCAATGCTACTATGATACTAGAAGTCGACGAGTTTCCTACTACGATACCGGAAGCCGACGTGTTTCCTACTACAATACTGGAAGCCTACGAGTTTCTACTATCTTACCGGAGACCTACGAGTTTCTTACTATGCTACCGGATGCTAACGGGTGCCCTACTACGCTTGTGAGCCTTCCGGCCACCAGATGTGTGTTAGGATGGGTTAAATCGCTCATTAGATGGTCATCTAGGATTAGTTATTTATGCATGTCCCAATAGTATGATGCACTTATTGGACATAAGCGTTTAGTCTAACTATGGTAGTGGTGTTACTTACTAAGTATTTTGTCTAAACCCGGTAGTGGGGTTACTTACCAAGTATTTTGTACTCATACTTTTCATGTTATGTTTTTCAAGTAAGTGAAAGGACACCTAAGCGAATGATGAGAGAAAACCTTGATCGTGCCATTGAGACTAGTCAGATGCTTCCACATAAAAGATTTCATGTTTTCATCTTTAAGAATTTTGGTTATGTCATTTGAATTCAGAACTTTATTTTTTTTTTCTTTTAAAATTCTCACGGACAGATGTTTTATGCAAGTTTTCTGTTTTATTAAAATTGTACAAGGGGTACCCCAATAAAAAAATTTTAGTTATTTAAATTTTGCGAAAGATATTTATTTTAATCAAAAAATTATTTTGATTTTTTTGTAAAATTACGAAAAATAGTTATTTTAATCAAAAAATATTTGAACTAGGTCGTCACTATATGCATGCATACATCTCAAAAGACTCTTTTTCATAATTTTTCTAAAAATCGAAGAAACATCATTGAGGTAAATAAATTTGTCCTCGTTTAAACCAAAAACCTTTAGTCGGGGTACCCCTAAAACATTAGTGTATTAAAATCAGAAATTTGGTATAAAGAAATAAATAAAGGAAAATAGTTTTAGTTCAAATAACAAATCCCAAGTACTAAAACAAAAGTAAAACATGAAGACTCGTGCGGAAGCATTAGTCTAGTCCCAATGGCACCGTCAAGGTTTTCTTTTGTCATTCGCCGAAGTGTCCTTTCCCTTACTTGAAAACAAATCATGAAAAGAAAGAATACAAAATACTCAGTAACTCCACTACCGAGGTTAAGCTAAACAGTTATATCCAATAAGTCCATCATACTAGTTGGACTTGCATAAATAACTAATCCTGGATGGCCATCTAGTGAGCGATTTACACCATCCTAACAAACATCTAGTGGCCTGAAGACTTACAAACGTAGTAAGGCACCCATCAGCATCCTATAGCATAGTAGGAAACCCGTCGACTTCCATTAACATAGTAGGTAGGAAACCCGTCAGCTTTCGTTAACATAGTAGGTAGGAAACCCATTGGCTTCCGGTAACATAGTAGGTAGGAAACCAATCGGCTTTGGGTATCATAGTAGCATTAGGAGGGTAAATTGTCATTTATCTCTATAGATGCTTATATTCAGTTCACATCATAAATCATATCAAACACGTGTTAATATCATCATTTTTATAAAACAATTCTAGATATAAGCAGCTCAATTTCACCCAAACTCAAGGGCGACTCTAGTAGTGAGATTACTTATCTTAGGATTCGGTCCAAGCATTCAGTTCTCACAAAATCCTTGAATTAAAACCCTATAACATAAATCCAAACTTAAATTAAGTCTTTAAGTCGAATTTCAAATCTAATTTACTCAACAATTCCTTTTAATCTGCTTGGATGAGTCTAACCAAAATAGACCCTTTAACTTGCTTGGATTGCTCCCAGTTCCAAAATTGTTCGAAGCTTGAATCTAAAACCCAAATCCAATGGGTAACAACAATTAAAACCAACACCAATGGGTAATCACGAAATTACAAGGAAAATCAATAGTACCTACCAAAACAATATCACCCTAACCAAATCTTGAAATCCCGGCATAACCCAAACCCCCTTAAATCCTAGATTGGCTTACATATGTATATACTTCTTTAAATTCTCTTTTTCTTCCCTTTTCCAAAATCCAAAATGTATATATATTTAAATTTTCCTTTTCCTTTTCCTTTTCCTAATTTTTTTGAAAAAAAATAAATTACCTGAAATTTGGGATGTATTTTTTTGTTAGTTTAATTTGCATGATTCTCTCCTTCATATATAGATTCAAAACATAGTTCTCTCCTCATGTTTTCCTCTCCTTATTCAAAACTTATCTTGTGTTCTTTGTTTCACTTTTGTTAATAGGGACACTTGCAACTATAAGTTTTGAGGAGGGAAAAGTTTGTATTGTATTGTTATATAATGTTATACCATTGACGGTCGGCGAAGAGAGTGCCGTTAGGGCCTTGTGGGCGATGGAGCGGTCGGCGATGAAGATGACGGGGCGGGTGCCCATGGGGAGAGTGAAGATGGGGCCATATTTTGCGACGAAACTCCGAAACAGAGACTCAATTTGAAGAGGGGATTTGCGGAGCCATTGGAGATTGGTGAGAATGGGGATTGGAGGAGGGCCTGGCGGGAGTTTTGTGGAGCTTCGGAAGCGGGAAAAGATGGAGTTGAGAAGAGAGCAGATACAGATGAAGAAGAGGATGATGATCCGCGTCTCCATTATTTCTTTTTTTCTTTTCTTTTCTTTCTTCTTCTGTTTCTTATCCTTTTTCATCTATGTACATATACAGATGGAGGGTCCCCCGTTTCTTGTTTCCCACACTTTCTTGTTTCCCACACTTTGTTTTTCTATAATAAATTAATGGGGAAAAGTTGATTCATATAATTATATCTCGAACCAAAATTGAATTTTGGCTACTTGAAATTTTAAATTGAACATTAGTTTGGCATCCCAACATTCTGCTTCACAATGAGGAAAAAAAAAAAAAGAAAAAGAAAAAAAAAAGAAAAAAAAAAGCCCAACATTGACTCTAAGACATGCTAATTAGTGTTGCTGTGCAAATGTAGGCAGAGAATATATAACTTGCTAAACAAAACAATCGGGCCATTAATGTGTTATTTGTCATACCAGTTACCCCCGCGGATCTGTGGTCAGAGGTAGTGCCCCTCAAATTATCGTTTTTTTGAATTTTTTTAACATAAATTTTAAATATCTGTAAATAATATATATATATACTCTTGTAAAATTGACAAGCAAAATGACAAAAAAAGGGAGCACGAAAACCAAAAAATTATAATATTAAAATATTAAAATAATATGAAACAAAATAAAATAATTATAGAAAATTGATGTGGATTTTTATGGAAATTAACATATCCTTTCTCTTCTCTTCTCACCAATATGTGTTCTTCCAACATCCACCAAATGCCTCTATTTATTGCCACTTTGACAAGTAGACGGTGGAACTACATGGGCAATAAGGATGTGTCATTATAAGACACATAGCCTTTAAACATTAAGCATGGTTATATAATGGATGTCTATTTTATTACAATATTTATAATACTCTCTCTTAGATTTCCATTATATATATGAAATATGACTCGTTAAAATCTTACTAGCAAAAAACCCAATGGGAAAAAAATCCTAAGGAAGGAAAAAAAGTACATATTTCATATAATCTAATACTTCTAAAAATACAATACATTTACTCCCTTCATAGGAACATTACTTGAGATCTTTGAGTCGCCGGATTCCAATGTTCAAAGGTTGTGGTAGGTAATGCTTTATAAATATGTCTGTTAGGTTATCCTTCGAACAAATTTGTTGTATAGTGATGTCGTCATTTTCTTCCAGATTTTGAGTGTAAAAAAACTTTGGTGAAACATACTTTGTTCTATCTGCGTTGTTTTCGTATAATGTTGTTAGAGGATTTTTCTATAAAACAAGCCACATGTTTCACAAATGTGTTGAGTCATTGATCTTAGCCATACACATTATCTACTAGCTTCAAGAATTGTAAGAATTTCAGCATGATTTGAGGAAGTAGCCGTTATAGTTTGTTTCACTAATCGCCATGATATGACAGTTTCTCCACATGTGAACAAATAACATTTGAGATCTAGCTTTGTGTGAATGAAATAAATATCCAGAATCTGTATAACCAACTATTACCATGTTTGTTTGTGCTAGATTTCTCATTTGACCAATATTATGTGCATGAGACTTCATTACACACAAATAATAAGTCATTTTAAGAGACCCTTTATGAGTTTGTTGAAAACCTAACAGAGAGATATGGCCTTTTTAAGGACCCACACGTCATTCATAGTTTCAAATTAAAAGGAAAAACAACAAAAAAGAGGCGAAAATGTAAAAAAAAATAAATTAAATAAATAAAAAAATATAATAATAAAAAAAAATTGGAATGTTGCGATGAATATATTTATGTGGTTAAACGACATGATGAATTTTTTATATTCCATGTGAATATGTTTCTATGGTGTGTTAGGATATCCACGATTAGCCCTTTATGGGCAACTCTGAGGCACGTAGGTCAACTTTGCTCTATATATACACTGGAATTACTCAGTAGCATAACTGGAGATTGTTTTACGATGCACATTAAAATATTCTACACTAGCATGATCAAAGAATAAGGTACAAAATTTTTATTGGCTTATGTTTACATTTTCAAGAGTTACTGACAGATTTCTCTCTGCATAATTATATTGAGTTTTTATAATTTACATTATTTGGTGGAACTTTTGAATCTATGTTTGTAGAAGAATAATTTTCTTAAAGCTATTTTACTATTAACTCATTACTCATTAGTTTTTTCTATCTTATTCTGACATGTAAAGTTGAGAAAGAAGAGAGAATTCTAAAGAATACCTCAACATGTATTAAAATGATGAATGAATTTAGTTTAAATACTAAAATCTTGTAACTTTTGTACTAAGGTTATTTATAAAAAATTTTAAGGAACTTGGACACGATACAGGCTTAGAATTTATAGAATCGGATATAAGGTTGTTTAAAAAATACAAGGAAAGCCTTTTGGAACTCTTGGATTACATCAAATTCCCTCCGCACAGATGAAATAAAAAGAAAGCCACTTTTTAAGTCTACCTTTGAGAATATTTTGGCTCCTCCTAGTTGGTTTAGAAGATTCGAGATATAGAAGATTCGAGATAGTGGAATGGGGAACTTATACTTGATGGTTATTTTGTTAATTGCCCTACTATCCACACACATTTGCCACATCCCATCCTCTTTTCACCACAAGAAATTTTGGTTTTTCCGACGAAATTTTTCCCGACCCAAAAAAAGTCGTCCGGAAAAGTAGCATTTCCCAACGGTTTATTTGGAGTCGGGAAAAAGTAGCTATGCCGACCCTTTTTCTTTATTTCGTCGCGAAAACTATGCCTATCCCGACGAACTTTAGTGAGCGTCGGGAGAGATTAGTTCCCCCGACACATAGGGCCACCGTCGGGATGTAAAGAACAATAATACCGTCAGGAGAAATGGGCTTTACCGACGGTAATTACAATAAAAATACCGTTGGAAAGATAAGAAAGTAAAATTTTTAAAAAATTTTTCAAGAAATGAACTCCCGACAGTATTTTTATTATCGTCGAGAAAAGAGAGCTCTCCCGACAGTGATTTTATTACCGTCGGGAAAACCAATTTCGCCCAACGGTATTATAATACCGTTGGGAGATAAGAAAGTAAGAAAATGATTTCGAGAAATGGGTATTCCCAACGTTAATAAGAAATCGTCGAGAAAGGTCACAACATTTCTCAACGGTTATAAAAACTGTTTGGGAAAGTCACATTTTGCGACAGAAATAAAAAACCGTCGAGGAAAGTGTTTAAAAACCCTCAACCCTGATTTTCTCCCTCATTTTCTCCCCCACTTCTTCTCTTTCACCCTAGCTAGGCGCCATATAGACAGCACGCCACACGCCATCGCCGCACGCCTGACACCTGACGCCCGATGCTGCAGGCTTGACGCCTAACGCCGCACAGCCGACGCTCGATGCCGCACGCCCAACACCTGAAGCTTGACGCTGCATGCCGCACATGCTTGACGCCTGAAGCTTGACGCCGCAATCTGATGCCACACAGCCGACGACTGACACCTATGCCGACGCCGACGCCTGAAGCCGCAAGCTGCCTAATGCCACCGCCGCTGCCTCAGATCTGCTCCCACGGCCGCTGGCTCAGATCTTCTCCAGCAACGCTTCCCACTGCCGAACGCCACTGTCGCACTCCACCGCCTCACGTCGTCGGAGATCCGTTTCCCACCGCACACCGCCGCTTTCGCTTTTGTTTTCTCGATTATATATTGTAATGAATTTAATAATTTAGTTATTACTTTATAAAATAGTATTTAAGACTTAAATGAAACTTCTTACCTATATTGATTGGCCAAATATGTTTATATATTCTAGAAAAATCAAGTCCTACCCTAATTGAAAAAAGAAAGACAGTTAATTTTGGTTAGGTTTTCATGTATAAATTGAATGCAAAATCGCTTAGAGCAATTCAATATATGGTAGTCTTGCATATCTCTCTCCCTTACTTGAAAAAAATTATTCAATGTCATTGTCACAGTGATACTCTTCTATGTTCATCGTTGTATGTATGAAATATATGATATATTCCAAGATTTAGATATGGACATGTAGATGCATTTTTCACTTTATATGTTAGTTTTATAGTTTAGTCGATAGGATAGATGGATTAAAGTTTCAAGCTTACTCTCATTAAGTCGTAAGGGAGGAACAACATAAGTGTTTGTCAATTTCAAGAAAAGCAACAACAAGGTGTTTGTCAATTTCAAAAGTTATGCAAACCCAAAAATGAAATAATGCAAATTACTCCATGTTTATTAATTTGGAGACCTTTGCTATGTGGTCTCAAAAATCCCAACAAATTCACACCAAGAAATTGAAGAGAAAACAATAACTTATAACTCTTCTCTTCTCATTTCTTTTGAGTAGAAAAAGAAATGAGAGAATAGTTGAATGAGTATGTTTAGAATCTTTTGAGTTTGAGATTGGTATATAGATTCATACATTGACTTTGAAATTAGGTTTGAGCAATTTATATATTATAATAATTTTTGGATTAAAGTGTGTGCATATATTGGAGGGGAGGGGGGGAAGGGGGGAGAAGATTGCGTAAAGTGCATTTGAATTTTCTTAAGTTGAGCATCTAATTTTAAAGTTTTTATAAGAGTAAGTGCATGATTATAATATTTAAGTTTGAGTTGAATTTTATTGAGTTTGAGATTAGGTTGGAGATTGGTATATGTTATAATGTTGCTAAATTTAAGGTTAAGTTTCCTACTGCATTTGAGATTAATATATGAATAAGTGCATAGTTATGTTTAAGTTTTATATCATTGTTGATATTATTGTATGAGTAAATGTATAATGTTTAAGTTTGTATTTTGTAGGTAGCTCGAAAGACTAGCTTCAAGATGGATCTCTCAGATAAGTCATAAAGTTTCAGTTGTAGACATGTAATTTGTAGATCTGTTATGTTTAAGATAATTTTAAATGTCATTTTGGTGTTTATGTTTTAATTATGTAGTTTTTAAGACACTATGTATTGTTATTTTAGTATTCAAAAAAATTAATTAAATATTGAATTTAACCAGGTTTGATATTTGACAAATTATAAACAGGTTTGATATTTAATAAATTATAAAAATATAATATAAAAAAATACATCTCCAGACGCTCATTTGTTGACTTTTCTTGACGGTAAATGTGTTTGATTTCGTTGGGAGAAATTTCTCCTGATGTTGAATCAAATGGTGTTGGGAGAAAGCACTTCTCCCGACGCTCAACCAACTTTTATCGTCGGGAGAAGGGATATTTCCTGACGAAAACTAGTGTTGGGAGAAAGTGTTTCTCCTAACGCATAACCGTGGGGAGAACGCGTTTCTCCCGATGCATAACTGTGGGGAGAACGCGTTTCTCCCGATGCTCAACCAACTTTTATCGTCGCGGGAAGGGATATTTCCCGATGCAAACTTATGAGCATCGGGAGAAAGCGTTTCTCCCGACGCATAACCGTGGGGAGAAACTGTTGGGAATGCATAACCATGGGGAGAATGCGTTTCTCCCGACGCATAACCGTGGGGGGAACGCGTTTCTCCCGACGCATACCCGTTGGGAGAAGGCATTTTCCCGACGGCATAAAGCAATCTTTGGCATAGAGAGAAGTCACTTTTCCCGACACTAGGTTATGTGTGTCGGGAGAAAATTGGTTAGATTTTTCCATCGAGAAATCATTAATCCCGACGGTGTGACTTTTTTCCGTCTGGAAAAGGTTTTCCCTACGAGGCTATCCCAACGACGATCCCGACGATAGAAAATTCGTCGGGAAAGGCTTTTCTGACGGGTTTTTGACTTTTTTTCGACGGTTTTTCTCGTCGCGAATAGGAAATTTCTTGTAGTGTTTGGTGCCAACAAAACAAGGACAACACATGGACTCAAACTTGGTCTTATGTGCCCTTTTTCTAGAAGTTTTTTAATTTGTTCTTAAAGTATGGCATACTCACTTGGGCTCATCCTATAATGTGGTAAATTAGACAGTATAGAACCGGGGATGAAGTCAATATTGTGTCAAATATCTCTTAAGGGTGGGAGGGTTGAGGGTGTTTCTAAGAGTTGTAGGAATTCTTCGAAAAGTCTATTAATGTCTGCTAGGTTATTGCCAGGGCTAGGTGTTTGAACATGGTCCTTCATAACTAAAGTCCATACCTCAGAATCTTCCTTTCCCAAGATTTGTCCACTTTTGGTGACTGAAAAAAGTTGCTCTTTTGAGCTGGTTTTTTCCTTGGATCCGGTTTTATCTAGGTTGCTCATTGAGGGTAAGAGTTTGATCTTCCTTCCCATCCACATGAACTCATAACCGGTTTTTCTCAAGGTTGCTCATGGGATCAAGTTTTTTGAGCTGGTTGCTCATTGAAATTAATAACTTCTGGAACTGTTGGATTACATCATATTCTTTTGTTTCTTTATTTTCTTTTACTTGGTTGCACTTGAGTTTTAAGTAAGCTTAGGTGATCAGTATTTGCCACACTAGCCTCATCTAGTTATTACATATCATACTTATTGTAAAGAGTATATTTATTGCATATCATACACATGGGATCAAGATAAGATCAATATATTATTGCATATCAAGCTGCAAGTGTTTGTATATTAAGTTATGCATACACTATAAAAGAGAGTTGACAATATGTTTCATTGCACACGTAGGGTTTATTATTGTGACAACTCATCCTGAATTCAGTAGAGTAATCTGAAGCAGCGTGCAACAGTCGTTCTTTTTTTTTATTTTTTATTTTATTTTATTTTATTATTATTATTAATTTTTTTTTATTGTGCATGCAGGTTGAACAACTATTTCATGGTTGCTTCACGAATCTCTGGTGTTCCATATCTCATGGCTTGAGTAGCAACGTTCAGGTTGTTGTAGAGTCATCCTAAAAATTGTTGATCAGTCGCCATACAGGACTCATATGAGGGGTTTATCCAAACTTTCAAAGTAGCAACAAAACTTGATGTTATAGTTTAAGACGTGTGCGAGCTTGACTTTCCATGTGTGATTGCTGTAATGTTTTCAATATTTGTTGTCCGTTGATTCTTAAACATGACAAACATGGATGCTTAGTGACGAGGTGACCTTCCTGATAACTCTACAAATGAAACTTCTTTTGTTAGCCTTCTATAAGTGAATCTTTCATTATTTGAGTAAAACGATGATGGTGATCATTTTAAGTTGAAATTTCTTAATTTTTTATTGTTGATGGTTAGCTATATAATCCATTAATTGTTTTTCTTCTTATAATGTTTTCTCAACAAACTACTTGATCTATTCATCTTTGAATTTGTGGAAGGGTGAGTCTCAAGAGTGGATCCCATGAAGAAGTCAGGGCACATGATATTGAGGGTGATGGCCAAGTCAAAGGAAAGTCAAAGGCCAAGTTGGCCAAGCTAGCCTGTACAAGTTTATACACTCAGCTGTGCAAGAAGTGCCAAGCCACAAATAGCACAAATGTGAATCTTATTAGTTAGAATTTTTTTGGTGAGAATATTATGTGTTCCAATAATTATTTGACAAGTGTAATTAGTTATTCTTTCAATTATTCTTTCGTGTGCCCTAATTCTAGGGCTCCCTATATAAGTTAGTCTGAGGGATCTCTCAAATCAATAATAGAATATTGATAAAATTCTCCCAAATCTTGTTATCGTATTTTGGTATAGAGTACCATGGCCAACGCCTTCTCTGGAAACTCATCTACAACTTCTGGCATGCTGAATTTCAGCAATCCACCTCTCAACGAATTGCTGAACCAAATCACGACCATCAAGCTTGATCGTGGAAATTTCCTACTCTGGAAGAACCGGGCTCTTCCTATCCTTAGGAGCTACAAACTTGAAATCTATCTCTTAGGGCTAAAGGAATGCCCTTCCCATGTTCTTAGATCAGAACTCAACTACATTAAAAGCAATCCTTGTTGAAGCTGGTGTTACCGCTGCTGCTAGGGCCTCATGCTCACAAACTGTGGTGAGCAGTGCTTGAGACAGAAGAAACTGTCAATCTTGCCTATGAAGCGTGGATGGTTGTCAATCAACTTCTCTTGGGTTGGCTTTACAACTCAATGACACCAAAGGTTGCAACCTAAGTTTTGGGTTATGAATCATCCAAAGATCTATGAGACGCGATTTAGAAACTCTTTTGCATTCAGTCCAGGGGTAAAGTAGACTATCTTCATCAAAACTTTCAACAAACAAGAAAAGGTAATAATCGTATGTCTGAATATGAAACTACACTCTAATAAGGGCACTAGTCTCACAAGTTCTGTTGGGGCTTGATGAAAATTACAATCTAGTCGTTGCAACTCTAAAAGGTAAGGAAGATGTTACATGGCTGGAGATGCACACTACAAGAAATCTTACTTTTGACAACGCCAACAATCGTCAGCGTAAGTCAAAATACGCCCTGTCGGCGTAAGTTCGTCAGTGGATCCAATGCTGATGCCACAAAAAATAGGCATCGGAGTTGGATGGAACTACCGACGGTAGTCTTGGAGTCGAATCTATGTCAACGCTAGAAAATCGCGTTGGCATAAGCAGGCTACATGGACGACTGTTAGCCGCATCGGCAATAGTTAGCTTCCGACGCCACGCACACGACGTCAGCATAAGTAGGTTACGCGGACGATGCAATGCTGCATTGGCACTTCTTACATGCCGACGACATGCACATTGCGTCGGCACTTCTTACATGTCGACGACATGCACATTGCGTCGACGTAGACCCCTAATGTCGACGACGCGCACATGGCAACGATTGCGATGTGGCGTCGCCATATCCTTGAAATGTCAGGTGACGTCGACATAAGCCAATTTTTTTCCCAAAATAAATGCTTCATATACCAATTGATTTGTACCTAAAGAGAAACGAATTATACCAAGTCATAAGCAACTACAATATTATATAAAATTAGTAATTCATCTATCTGTATGGTTCATTAGATCCATAAATCCATAATATTACAAATACATAAAAGAAGTTTTGACAACAACGTTACATAATTGTCCCAAAAAAAAATAGACATTACAAAAAAAAAAAAAAAAAGCAAAGACCGGCTTCTACCTTGGTTGAAAGTTGATCCTGAAAAATAAACAACAAAAACAAAAGTGAAATAATGAATATAATTATAACAAAAATATATCAAGCTTAAATTTAATACATCTTATCGAGAGAAAGTGAGAGCGAAAGCAAGAGAGAGATTCTTGCTCTATATATCACTGTCACTCTCCCAATCTCCCAATCTTCCACTCTATCTCTCAATCTCTCCCTCTCAATCTCACTGTCACTCTTGCACAAATCTATTGAATTCTATGACATAAATATATCATTAAAAGTCATAATTGAGCAAATAAAGTTAAGGAAGCAGTATTCATATGATTTAATCAAGGGAGGTCTTCATTATATACATGAATTTTCATTGAATATTCAACAAACTCAATATGCAAGACTTGTTAACACATTCAGTTGTATTACTCTTGCTACCATAACCGTAGGAAACGAGTAGATTTTCAAAGCTCATATAGAACTAGTGTTATGAGAAAATATATAATTATATATTATAATGAGTTATAGAATAATTGGTTAATGGCTATTCTATTAATATTCTAATTCTATATTAATTAATTTATCGAATAATAAAGTGATTTTTAATTATGTTATAGAGGATCTGCCCTAAGGGTAGAGTAAGAATAAATAAAAAAAATGAAAAGGTGCAATCCAACCAACTAAATGCAATTGAGATGATAATGAAGCATTTCTCTGTTTTCATTATGAAAGGTGGAAACTAAGACGAAAAAAAGAATCGACTGTTTAAGTATTCAAAATTTGACTAAAAAAATAATCGAAAACGAGGCAAATATATATGTCTATATATCTATCTATATTGAATTATATTGAATTGCAGATACAGAAATGATAGAATCATTTTAGATGGGACCAAATATGCGTCTCCTATAGGGAGAGATGAAAGAAGATAGACAAGAAATCAAATAGGAGGAAACACTTTTCAATGGAGAAATCGGTATTCTAATGACTATAGTGGTTCCAGTATAATACAAATGAAAGAAAACGGGGTAGGACATCATAATGCAATGCTAATCTTAAAAGAGGGGGATATGGCGAAATTGGTAGACGCTACGGACTTAATTAGATTGAGCCTTGGTATGGAAACCTACTAAGTGATAACTTTCAAATTTAGAGAAACCTTGGAATTAAAAATGGGCAATCCTGAGCCAAATCCTTTTTTCGAAAAGAAAAAAAGTAGGTACAGAGACTCAATGGAAGCTGTTCTAACAAATGGAGTTGACTACGTTGCGTATAGTCAATAGAAGAGGAAATGGTTGCCAAGGTCAACAGCTTAATGGAGGTCGAAACTCTTTCAATGGGCAATGCGGAGGTCATCAATCTGAAATCAGAATGGAAATAGAGTTTGTGGTAGAGGATGCAATAATCACCCTGTATGTCAAATGTGTGGACAAATTGGGCATACAACAAATGTGCGCTACAACAGGTATAATAAAAATTTTGTTCCTGATCCCCAACCCAATCGAGGACATCAAAACAATAGTACACCAAACAATGATCAAAAGCCACCCAACCTGCGGCTCTCATGACTACTCGAATGAAAATCCACTCCTCTCTGCTGCTGATCAAACTATTGACCCTCAATGGTATGCTGATAGTGGGGCTACTAATCATGTCACACTAGATTACAATGTCCTCACAAATCCAACAAAATATGGAGGTAATGAGTTACTATCAGTAGGAAATGGTGATAGATTGAAAATGTCTTATGTTGGCAGCTCATCTCTTACTAATGGACAAGACTTGCTTAAATTGAACGATGTATTTTATATGTGCCTGAAATCTCTAAGAATCATGTTAGTATGTCCAAAGTAGCACAAGACAATAAAGTTTTCATTAAATTTCATGACTCTTACTGTCTTATAGATTTGCTTGCATGTTTGTACTTAAGCTCTTAAATGTCATTCTTTGAGACATGAGTTGATTGCACACTTCTTCATCTAAATTTCCTTTATTTGATTCTATTATTTGCTTGAGACTAGCAAATCTCTAAGTTTGGGATGGTGAAAAGCGCTTGAAAAGTGCTTTCTATTCTCTCAAATTAAGGGAGTTTATATTAGATTTCACATGTTTGCTAGTGGTTTTCTGGTCAAAATAAAGAAAAGAAGAATTAAAAGTCAAAAGATCAAACTGAGCCAAAATCTAGTGAAAAAGAGAAGAAAAACACAAATCTGCCAAAAACAGGGCAACGCCACTGCGTCGGTACGATACTTCCATAGTGCTTTTGCTCGAGAACGACCTTCGACTTTAGCGCAGCAGCTCTACCGCAGTGTTACGACACGACGCCGAGGGTAGGATATTATGACGCACAGCGTGGTGGCGCCACCTTTCAATGTCGGCCAGTGCTGTGGCGCCATTGACCAGCGCCGCGGCGCCATTTTTCCTATTTTGAAGAATCTATATTTTTTGAAAGAATTTTGGGCGGCCAACTCTATAAATTGGAAGGTTTCGAGTAGCCCTAATCACCAATCTACACACTAAGAGACACAAGAAGATGAGAATTGAGAGAAAGTTCATTAAACAGTTCAAAGAGTGAGTTAGCTGCAAGAAAGAGAGTCGTGGTGCCGTTCGAGTTCCGACGTGAAGACCAATGACACTTGACGGTGCTTCCTCAATCAAGAGCCTCTTTTCAGTAGAGTTTCCCTTTCTTGACATTTTTTTTTTTTGTTTATATTGTTGTGAACATGTTGCTTAAAGCTATGAATGACTAAACTCTTTAGTTTTAGGGTATTGATGAATTGTTTATGAAGTTATGTTGATATTGTAGACTCTTCATGGTTTTATTATAATGATTATGCTTTTCTTTGGTATTGTGCTTAAATTTTTGTTGAATGACCATGTTTGAATGTTAGGTTAGATGTATGGTTGAGATAATTATATGTCTAACTAGATCTATAACAAAGAATTGTTGTTAATCTCTCATGAAAATAGTCAGGTTAACAATGAAAGTTACTAAAGACTACTCTTAATGCCATGTAAGTGTATTGGTTTCAAGAAATTAGTAATCGATTGAGTTGCATGAGAAAATGTTGTTTTTTAGAGAAAATAACTTGGATTTATGTTTCTAGACTTAGAATATGAATTGCAATAAAATCCATGAACCCTAGAATATTGCATGATGAAGTAAACAAGGATTTTTTACACTAGAATTCTCTTTGACTCTTGTGTTCCTTATTTATTTATTATTATTTTTTTTTTTGTTTTATTTTCAAAATCACAACTTAAATTTCAATCCTCAAATAAAATTGATGCAATTTTAGAAAAGCTAAGTAACTTAAACCTTTACAATTGGATTCTCAGTGGGACTTAACCGTCTTATATTATAACTTGACCCGTACACTTGCGGTTAATACGAAAAGTGCGCAACAAGTTTTTGGCGTCATTGTCGGGGATCCAAAGAATGGTTTTATTTGCTTAATATTCATTAGAATTGATAGATCTTAATTTGAGGTGTATATTATTTGATTGATTATTTTGTCGATTTATGCCTCGTGATAATACTAACCTCCTTCCTCTTGATCCTGAGATTGATAGGACCTATAGAAGAAATCTAAAGGCTCTACACAATCAAACCGAGGAGATGGCGGGGGAGATACCAAAGGCAATTTGAGACTATTTCCAACCAACATTACCAGCAAATCAACCCGGCATAATGAATGTACCCATCAATGTCAACAACTTTGAGTTGAAATCTGGGTTAATCCAAATGGCTAGAGAGCTAGCCTTTAGAGGAAGAACCAATGCAAATCCTCACAAGCACTTATGGTCTTTCTTGGAGATATGCGAAACGGTAAAAATGAATGGTGTTTCTAACAATGCTATAAAACTAAGACTTTTTCCTTTCTCTTTACAGGACGGAGCAAAGGATTGGTTGGAAACCATACCTCCAAATATTGATACATGGAAAATTTTGGCTTAAGCTTTCTTGAACAAGTATTTTCCACCAGCTAAATCTCAAAGGCTAAGAACGGAGATTGGAACATTCCGCCAACTTGAGAATGAACAACTTTATGAGGCTTGAGAAAGGTATAAGGATCTCTTGAGGAGGTGCCCTCAACATGCTTACTCGGATTTGTTGCAAATTCAACTCTTCTACAATAGATTGTCAATTTCAACCAAAATCATCCTAGATGCCATCGTCGGAGGATCAATTTTCTCCAAGAATGCTCAAGAGGCCTATACCATACTAGAAGACTTGGCCACTACATCATACAATTGGCCATGTGAACGATCTTCTCTAATCATCCCAAAAGCCGCTGGATTGTATGAGGTGGATGAGGTAAATTCTCTTAAGGCTCAAATGGTTTCCCTTATTAATGCTCTTTCTAAATTGACTGCAGGGGGCCAAGCTCAAGTAAGTCCACCATCCATAGCATCCTTTGTCGCTTTGGCATCGGAGATGTCTACACAAAAGGAGTTGGAACAAGGAGACAATGAGACGACCAATTATGTTGATCGAGGACACTATATTGGCCACCAACAACAATAATTTCCAGCTCATTACCATCCTAACTTGAGGAACCATGAAAACTTTTCTTACGCTAACAATAGAAATGTTTTGCAAGGTCCTCCCGATTTTCCCAATGTAGGTCTATCACACACTAAGAAGAAGTCCAACTTAGGAGACTTGATGGTGGAGTTCTTAAAGGAGTCAAGAGGAAGGACCATCGCATTGAAAAGCACCGTACAAAGTCATGGCAAGACTATTCACAACATTGAGGTACAAATTAGCCAAATAGCCACTTCTCTTCAAACAATGCAAAAAGGTAAGTTTCCTAGTTGCCTCGAAAGAAATCCAAAGGAGGAGTGCAAGGCCGTGACTTTGAGGAGTGGAATTTCCACTCCTTTGATCGATGATGAGGATGAGGAGCAAGAGGTAGATGAGACCATCCAAGAGCCTCTCATAGAAGATGAACCCAAGGAGGTCTTAGAAAAAAAGGAAAAGGTAAAGGAGTCGACATCTTCAAGTAAGTCATCTAACCCTCTACCTTTTGTAACTAATACCTTACCCTATCCTTAACGTTTTAAACATAAAGAAATAGATTCTCAATTTGCCAATTTTTAGAGTTGTTTAAAAAGCTTCACATTAATATTCCATTTGTTGAGGCTTTAGAGCAATTGCCCAACTATGCTAAATTTATGAAAGATGTCTTGTCTAAAAAGAAGAAGTTTGGGCAATATGAGATGATTAACATGACTGAAGAATACAATATTGTGCTGCAAAAGAAGCTACCACAAAAATTGAAAGATCTAGAGAGTTTTACTAGACTTTGCACTATTGCTTCTTTAAATGTTACTAGAGCTCTTTGTGATCTTGGTCTTCTATTAATGTAATGCCTTTATCTGTCTACAGGAAGCTTGACATTGGAGAAGTGCAGCTTACCACCATCACATTGCAACTAGCTGATAGATCCTTGGCTTAAACTAGCGGTATTGTTGAGGATGTATTAGTTAAAGTTGATAAATTTATCTTCCCTGCAGATTTTGTAGTTTTGGACATGGAGGAGGACTCTGAGATTCCTATCATTCTTGGGCGCCCATTCCTAGCAACTAGAAAGGCTATCATAGATGTCCAATAAGGAAAGTTGACTCTAAGGGTAAATAATGAGAATGTTGTCTTTAATATTTATAAGGTAGTACTTGTCATGCTATAGACATAATTGATCATACTATTTCTGAGCATGTAGAGGTTATGTTGGCTAATGATCATTTAGAACAAAGCATAATGGATGTTGATAATGTGGGTACTATTTTTGAAGAAATTGCTTTGTATGCTAAGTGGTTAGATAACATGCCAATATGCACTAAAATGTATAAACATATGCCTCTAGCTCCTTAGCATGCTATAAATGTTGAGATGTTCTTGAATTAAAGGTGTTGCCTTCTCACTTGAAATATTCATTCTTAGATGGTTTGTCTTCTTTTCCAGTATCATATCTTCTGATCTTAATTTTGTGGAATAAGAAAAATTGTTAAGAGTGTTAAGGGATCATAAGTCCGCCATTGGTTGGTCTATTGAGGATTTTAAAGGTATTAGTCGGTCTGTATGCACAGAATCCTGATGGAAGATGCCTTTAACCCATCAATAGAGCACCAAAGGAGACTTAACCCCACCATGAAGGAGGTAGTTAAGAAAGAAGTACTCAAGCTTTTGAATGCAGGAATCATTTATGCTATATCTTACAGTTCATGGGTAAGTACTATTCAAGTAGTACCCAAGAAAGGTGGTATGACTGTGGTTAAGAATGAAAAAGATGAGATAATAGCCACTAGAACTGTGACAGGATGGCAGGTATGCATTGATCATAGGAAGTTGAATAAGGCTACTAAAAAAGATCATTTTCCTCTTCCTTTTGTAGATCAAATGCTTGATATATTTGAAGGTTATTCTCATTATTGCTTCCTTGATGGATATTCAGGCTATAATCAAATTGTCATTGCTGTTAAGGATCAAGAAAAGACCACATTTACATGTCCTTATGGGATCTTTGCTTTTAGGAGAATGTCATTTGGTTTGTGTAATACCCCTGCTACTTTTCAACGTTGTATGATGTCTATTTCTCATGGGCTCATTGAAGACATAATGGAGGTTTTAATGGATGATTTTTCTGTATTTGGGGTCTTCATTTGATTCTTGTCTTGCTAATCTTACTTGTGTTTTGTAGAAGTGCCAAGATGCTAACCTTGTGTTGAATTGGGAAAAGTGCCACTTCATGGTTAAGAAAGGCATTGTTTTGGGTACAAAGTCTCAGAAAAGAGGATTGGAGGTGGATAGGGCTAAAATAGCCGCCATTGAACAATTGCCACCTCCCAACAATGAGAAGGGAGCCAAAAGCTTCCTAGAGCATGCAAGATTTTACAGGAGATCTATTAAAGATTTTACTAAAATTGCTAAACCCTTGAGTAACTTGCTAGAAAAGGAAGCTAAGTTTGTGTTTGATGATGCATGTCTACTAACTTTTAATACTTTGAATGAAAGATTGATTTCTGCACCTATTATTGTTGTACTTGAATGGAGTCAAGTCTTTTGAAATCATGTGATGCTAGTGACTATGCTTTAGGAGTTGTTTTAGGCCAACATAGAAATAACATGTTTAGGGAAATTTACTATGCTAGTAGGACTCTTGATAATACTCAACAGAATTATACTACTACTAAAAAAGAACTGCTAGCTGTTGTGTTTGTCCTTGATATATTTAAATCATACTTGTTTGGCTCTAAAATAGTAGTGCATACTATGTTGCTTTGAAGTATTTATTTGATAAGAAAGATTCCAAACCTAGGCTAAT
>QLSR01000366.1:9726-49615 GCA_031780015.1 Citrullus colocynthis
TTTTTTTTTTTTTTTTTTTTTTTTTTTTTTTTTTTTTTTTTTTTTTTTTTTTTTTTTTTTTTTTGTTATGTTTTTGTTTGGGTTTTTACCACTGTCACTTCCAATACTGTAATCATTCTGCTTATTGAAATTGAATTATTTAATGAACATCTGGTTCACGATTTTAATAAATGTTGGGTTGGGTAACACTCGAGGTGATGTTGTTTGTGTAAGTTTGAGGATTATGATTTGCAATTGTAAGAGTGGCTTGAGAGGCGACCAATTAGATTCTATGGAAGAATGAGTTAGAAACTTAGAGAAGTCTGAGTTTATAAAGCGTACATGTTGGTGGTGAGACTATTACAAAACAACTTCTGGGAATGGTATGGAGAATTGAGTTTTACTACTCAGAAGTTTATACATAGGTTGTAGCTTGTACAAGTTGGAAATTCATAGTTGGGTAAGTAAACCCAAATATCATCCTGGTTTCCAGCTTGACTTAACAACATTCCATCTTACTTCTTGGATCCTTGCTTCTCCTTCAACCATCGATTTTATCCTAGTAATTTGTTTGTTCTTCCTTCTTCGGCTTCAACCATAAATATTAGCCCAACAAGTTCTTTCGTTTTCATTCTTTTGATCTGAGGCCGACAGTTTCTTTCAAATTGCCAATGTTAATGGGGAAAAATAATTATAACCCTACTGTCATGGGATTGACGCAAGGGTCACAGAGGCATGATGAGCTGGCTTCCTCAAGTAACAATTGATTGGAAGTAACCGTGTTACATAAGCAGGTTTAGTATCAATGGTTATTGGAAATGAAGATAATTTGTAACTTCATTCAAAATTCAAACTTATTCATAGATGGTTCTTTTCTCTTCTTCATGTTTTATATACATTCTGTTTGTAATCACTGATGGAATTGAATTTATTCATAACTATTTAAGACATTCCTTTCACTGATTCATGTTACTCAAGGAGTCGCCAATATAGAACTCACAAGCAGACAATCATGTATTTTATTCGAAAGAATCTCTGATGCAATACAAAGTTCTTGGAAACAAATGCCAAATGAGGAAAATATGATGATAAAAAACACCCTAAACAAAAGGGATACTTAAAATAATGGACACTAAAAAATATCTAAATGCAATAAATAACCAACGATAGACCAAACTTGTAGAAAATAGGCTACTGATAAGATGATCAGTACAACTTGAAAGCTGAAGCATATGTAGAAGCCAACAAGATGGAGAATAGTAGAGGTTTTGACAAATGGATGGAGCTTCCGTCTGATGAGCCATTGTCTGTTGATGGAACAGTCTTAGATCCAGTTCCTGCACAAGCAGTTAGGTTAAGGTATGTTAATTGGCCGTGTGAACAAACTGACAGAGCATGCCGTTAAAAGCATTTTCTATGTTTATACCTGAAGGAACATTGTTTGAAGAGTCTGGTGCTCCTGCTGGAGAGCCGGCGGGAGAATCAACTGGCAATTTTCAGGTATTACAAGTTAGCACTTTAAATAGAGATTGATATTAGTTCATATCCTCACTATCTATTAATAAGTAACCTCTTTTACATATGTATGCTTACCATTGCAGCTGCTGATAGAAGGAGTCTGAACATTGCAAGCTCGGGGCAGAGCCAGGGCCTGCGTTTGGTTGATATTCACCCCAAGTGACGAGCCGCCACCATTCAGGACCTGGCACAAGCACTGTGGTTGTGAGCGGACAACACTTGCAAGCTGTGTGCAGCATGTTTGTGATGGGGCAGAGGAGTTCCCTGTAATGTAATTCAGGCACGGCGACAAGCTGATCAACACATTTGTACAGTCCGACTGTGCTGCTGCTCCTGCCCAGTGCACGGCAACAATAATTGCAACTAAACCCATCACCATCCTTGTGTGTTCCATTCTGCTATGGAGGACTATTACAAAAACAACTTCTGGGAATGGTAAAGAGAGATTACTTGATGAGAACTCAGAAGGTAAGAGAGTTTGATTTGTGAAGTTTTGGAGGAGAATTGTGTAGTTTTTGTAGGGAATGGAAGGAAGAAAGAGACAAATTGGAAATGAGTTTGATTTGGTGAACCACTCTTCCTACTTTCTTAACAGTTTTCTTTGCTGGAGCTATTGGGGTTAAGCTGTTCAAACATTGGAGGTCGGCTATAATGGCTACCAACTTCTTCATTAGGAAAAAACTAAGAAACTTAGGAGGCTGTAGACTTGGTTGGCTGAACTTTAATGGCGTGAAGGAAGCGTAATCCTAGTTTTTATCTTTCAACTGTTTTTGGCTTCTACTTTTATTAACTTTCTGTGTTTGGTCAATGGTCATCCTAACCCTTGGAGAAATTTTTGCTGCATTTACACACAATTGATATTAATTTCAAAAAGTATGATCGGAATAAGAAAGTAAAAGGATCAGATGGCCCTATCCACGGCATGTCCTTCCGGCTTTGACTCGAGCCCCCTCAACTTGAATTAGCAGTGATATTTTATTATGAAAATATTGTTAAGATTTAATGAGATATTGTTACCTTCTTAATTTAGAGAAACAAAATATACTTATAAAGTGAAAAGAGTAACACTGGAAATTGAAATTTTTACAGTAGGGTTAAATTGTTATAGATTTTGTAGTATATAAATTAAATTGTAATAATCCATAGTTTGATGTTAACATAGAGGCTAAAAATGTTTTTAACCTGTACCAAATAGGCATACTTTCTATTGAACAAACTCATGTCAAAATATTTCAAACTTCTTAACATAAAGTATGGATTTGGTGATGTATGAGTGTGCATCGGTTTGGTGTCTATTATTATTATTATTATTATTATTCTATAGTTGTTCAATCAAAATTGAACCAACCAAAACTAATAAATCTATCTTAAGTTCTTAACCTAATCAAATTAGTTTTGTATATTGAATATTTTAGTAAATTGAACCAAGGTACCTAACTAGTATATTTTAAACCAATCGAACCGACTTGATCAGAAACTTTTCACATCAGGTAGAATGACTTGGAGATTGGAGGTGAAAAGACTTGCCCACAGGTAGTTCGGTAAAGGATTGAAAACTTTTTATGCTCTATATTAAAAACGAAACTTAATCTTGTAGTATCAAAACACGCTTATAATCTGGATTATTAGGATAAGAATTAGAGAAATAGTTGGAAGTTTAAATCTCTATACTCTACTTTTAAGTTTCAGTCAAGTTTGAACTCTGAAATTAAAGCTGTAATCAATTTGAGCTCTTCTGCTGAAGCCTCAATTGCAGCATTTTATCTTCTGGAAGTGGTTGCTGAGGTAGTTGAGCTTCAAAACCAAACTCATGACTCACTTTAACCCTCTTCTATAAAGTCCTTCATCATCATTTCCTCTTCACTTCAACAAACTTTCAAATCCAAAGCATCCAAACATAATCCTACACTCCCACAAGAACTATCCCAATGGCGCCATTTGTTCCCCTCACCGGAACAACCCCGCTGCTGCTCGTTCTAGCTTTTACAGTAGCAATTCTTCCAGTTTCGGGTCAGATCAATACACCCTGCAGTCCCTCCATGATCGCCCGCTTCACTCCTTGTATGAACTTGCTTACAAACAGCACAGCAAATGGCACCTCACCAACTGCAGACTGTTGTGATTATCTAAGGTCACTCACTGGCTCAGGAATGGACTGTCTCTGCCTCATTGTCACTGCAAGCGTTCCCTTCCAACTACCCATCAACCGATCGTTGGCAATTTCACTTCCTCGAGCCTGTAACATGCCCGGCGTCCCCGTCCAATGCAGAGGTACAACTCCAAATTTTCATGAAAGTAGTTCATTTTGTTCCATTTCTCGACGAGTAAGTTGATAACTTGATGTTTGTTTTGGTTCCTTTTGCAGCTTCTGCGGCTCCCATTCCAGCTCCAGGTAGAATGCTTTTCTTTAAAGAATGACAAGACTGATGTTTTTATTTAGTGAAAGATAATGACAGTTCTTTTCTTTTCTTTTTTTTGTATGTTTCGATAGGTCCTATCCCACTTGGTCCAGCTCTACCTCCCGAAGCTTCACCATCTCCACAAGGTACTGTGATATATTTTACTCTTGGCTTTGAGTTTGAAAATTTTGTGTTGATTTCTCCAAATGCTATGGCTTTCTTGATTAGGTTCTGGCATCCTTCAACCCGCTACGCCTACACAGTCACCTGAAGCGGACACCACAGAGTTTATAACTCCACCTTCAAATGGGGGAGGATCTGAAACTCCAACCTCGACTACCGATGCCGGCAATGGGATTTCACCTGAGCTGACTCCGTCATCTGGCACCGTACCATCTTACAACCTCTATCTTCTGGTGTTGGCATTAAGCTGTGTGGTTTTGAAGCTATACTAGATTGCTCATCCAGAATCTGTCAATTTATTGCTTCCAAGAAAAAAAAAATCGATTTATTTGTAAATTGTGGGAGTTATTCTTTTGAGTGGAATAGTTTGATGAGGTTTTTGGGCTTTGAGTTGGTTGAGAAGAGTGATTGTTTGTATAATATATACATTAAAAGCAGACATACAGAGAGAGTTGTTCGTTACTTTTTCCTTTTTGTTGTAATTTTTTTGAATGTGATAATAATTTAGTCTTCATTTTTCATTTTATTGTTTTTTTTTCCCATTAATTAAAATAATTTAGAGTCTATTATGAAAAAAAATAATCTTATTAGATACTTTATTTACCACCTCCTCAGATATCCCATTTGATTTCTATTTCCCATCAAGACATCTTAGTAAAGTTTGATTAAAAGATAGGAAGCAGAATTGGGACCAAATTAATATAATAGTCAAAAGCATAAGATCTGAAAATAGAGATCAAAACATTAAGAGTGGAAACTAGGATGGTAATTTGACCTTCTTTTGAAAGAGAAGACAAAACAGAGCAATCTATTTAGACTTGCCCTTTAAGAATTCACGCAATGAGAAAAGCAGATCCTTTGACAATGAAGCTGGTTTGTCAAGATCTGGGATTCTCAAATCTCGCACTTTCCAGAGTCAACATAACAAAGAAAAAACTGCCAACAATTTCTCGCAAGGCCAACTTAATTATGAATCTATTCATAACTAGCACTTTTGAACTTCAGCACAGTAGATAAATCAATCTAAAGTTCAGATTGTGTTTGTTTGCTCATGTATTCAGGAATAAGAGACATTAACCACAACATCCCTCTATCAAAACATCTGAAACTAGGGCGCCTACAAGGGTCAATTACACCCCTGCTCGTTGCCCATACAAAGTTAAGAAGACAGAAAGAAAACCAAATATCCGCTGATATAACATTTAAATCTTAAGCTGAAGGAACACTAACTCCGTCCTTGATGGATTCGCGCCAAGCAACCTCCCTAGCTCCATTTTTGTCTACAATTTTGATAACGAAGTTTGGTGGGGCCACAACAAGCCTGGACCTGATCTCCAGTATGCATTTATCAACCAAATCAATGGCTTCTTCTTCTGTCATGCCACTGTGGTAGTGTCTGTCCATCATGGCGAGTGAAAAGTAAGACCCATAACCAAAAGCTCCCTTGTCAACCTTGTGAAGGGTGGCAATATAATCAATGTAATAGAGGGACGGGCCAGTCTCCTTGTCATATCCCGCCAGAAGAATGTTCACGGAATATGGATTCTGAAAATCAAAAGCTCACAATTGAAATCAGGTTGTCCTTCCAAATTACAGCCTACCGAACAATTCCATTTCCCATGACAGCAAAGAGCAACGATGCAAGGAATCTCGAGACTTATTAACCCACAGTTACAGCTCATTCACAGATACAGCTAAATGCAGGACTATAAGAGGAATAGTGGATCACTTATTGTTATGCTCTAAGAAACAAAAACCAAATTCGCAGAACTCCTTTTTTATGTGCTCATTATTTTCACAGGTTCTACATCGAGCCTATCAAGACTTGTGCCCGAGTGGCTAACAACTTACTTGTAGTGGTGAAACATGATAATAGGAACTTTGACAAGCGCACAACTCAGTGAGACACTAGAAAATGAGACCACCCTTGTGCATGCTATGGCAGCAAGGTCAAGGAAGAGTTTCATAGAACTAAACATAGAATGTATGAGAGTCATATTAGTATTCTATGCAGTTGTCACCACATCATATGCTTTACTATTTTAGAACCAATTTAATCTCACCCATCAACACATCAAATTACATTCGAACACATATCTAGCATAATTTAGTGACAAAGCATAGAATCCACAGGAAATTCCTAGAGGCTAGAGCAAGAAGTAGACTATACACAAGTTCATTGTTAACCTTCTGATTTAACAAATGCCTTTCATGATGATAAGAAATGAACCTATATAAAAGAAATTCCCAAACTTTGGCCTGCCTACGCTCTACGCAGCTGGATACAAGAACAAAAGCACAAGTCACGAAGTGTTTTAAGATACAACCATCCAGAGATGGTTTATTGCTCTAATTTTCTGTCATTGTGAGGCTTTTTTAAAGATGATAGATATCAAGGGTTTTCCTAAACAAATCAATACGATACTCTCTCACTCTGTACAAACATTTGAACAGTTTTAAGCTCCACAAAGCAGTAAAGTTAGATCGAAGACAAAACTATCCATATTCTACCATAACAAACGAATGAATAGAAGCGCTTAAAACCACTCCGATGTAAAATTAAAGCCCAGGGTCCACAATTCCCAAAAATGAAGGCTGAAATTATAATTAAATAAAAGTTATAATAACAAGAAATGATATACCTTCCGCAAGGCGGTAGCGAGTTCACCACGAGTGAAGTTAGCAGCAGCAGCAGTGGTCAAAGGGATACCATTGCGAAACTGATACAGAGCCACATTCTTCTGTATATACTCCGTGAACTGAACCCTATTCAATCACAGGAAGGAAGAACGTAATTGACAAAAAGCAAAAGGATTAAAGAAAAAACAACAAGATTTGTACGAATAGAAATGAAAAACCTGTCGCCAGGTTCGCCGCTAGCTGCGACGAGCTTGTGGGAATCGAGGACCATGATCTTGTCCTCATTGGATTTATGAACCAAAATACTGTGCACAGCCGATGTGTCGGCGGCCACGATGACGAATCCGTTGCCAACAAGTCCAAATACGCTCTCCATCTCTTCTTTGTTGTTCTTCTTCTTCTTGAAGTCGATCTGGTTTTTGAAAGCTTGTGTGAAATTTGGGAGTCCCCTTCAGCGATTATGCTTTACAGCAACGACTTGAAGAACAAGTTCTCTCCGTGGGGGGTTTCCTTTTTCCCTTTTTTTTTTCGAAATTTAGATTTAAATCATTTTCTTTTTCCAATTTTCCTTCCTTATTATCATTATTATTTTTTTTTACATTTATTTTAGATTAAATATATGTTATAAATTTAAAGCCAAATATGATGGTAATTACAAATTGAATTCTTCTATTGAAACTGAACTCTTAAATCCATCATACCTTCAAATAATGAAAATTGATGAAAATAATAAAAATTGATGAAAATTGAATCCTCAAGATTTATATAATTATTATAATTTTTACAAAATAAATCAAAGTTAGCACTTGATCTGAGTACTTGTTTATAACTCAAGTTTGAGGGTAGAGTTGAATACAACACATTTCAAAAGGTTTAAATAAAATACTCAAATTTTAATTAAAAAATATGGTTTTTTTTATTTATACTTCTTGCTTACATTGCTCCCACTCCTTAGAGTTTTAAGGTCTAAGTATTTTCAAATTTGTTGTCAAAAAAAAAAAAAAAAAAAGTGAGAGAAGTCGGAGAATCCAAACAAATATTGAGAGATCAAAGTAAAATTAATATTGGAAATTTAATTGAATTTAGCATTTTAGATTTGTAAAATTGATTTTAGAAATTTAGATGTCATTAATGAAAATAGGGGACAAAAATTTTAATGCATAAGAAAACCAAAAAATTAAGAAAAACACATCTATTTATTATATTATTTGTAGATAATTTTTACACCGTAAGAAAGTAGACGCCCTCTTATTGGTACAAAAACTCAAAAAGGAAAAAGAAAAAAGAAAAAAAGAAAAAAGGAAAAAAAGAAAGACAATTATAAAAGTTCGAAGCAGCTGTTTTTTCCTAGAATTTTCGTTATTTATAAGCGCCGTCTCTTATTTATATTCATAACTTCGTTTTCTTCGTCATCTTTGTTTGTACTTCGTTCTCCCTTCCTTTTCAGACATAACCTGCTAGTTTCAGAATCGACAACAACGGGCTTCTCTCCGTCGACCTCCGGCGACCTCCTTCCGGCCCTTCTGTGAAGAAGGATTCTTTCTGGCTTTTGAATATCTCTTCTGCCTGCTTTCCTTCCACATTGAAGGCAAGTTCCTTTGCTTCTCTGTCTACTTCGTTCATTATGTTCTCTCTCCCTATGTGAGAATATTGGATGATTTAGAGTTAGGGTTAAAAGTTGTGAGAAAATAGAGACCAATCAACTTATAATTTATTTGTTTAATCTTAGTTTGGAGAATTTAGGGTTAGAAAATTAGGGAGAAATTTGATTTTGGAGAACTTACCAGCGAGGAAGTTTCTTTGGTTGTTTTCGGCATTGATTCCAAAGCCAACCAAGCGGAGATTCTCATTAGGAGAAGCCACGATGGCGATTGGATGACCTGCCGGAATTACGAGTACGCCGCCCTGTGATAGACGACCGGCCACTCTTTCGATTCGACCGCTTCTTTCTTCTCGTTCCCTTTCTTCTTCCCTTCTCCATTGTCGTTCTTCCTCTCTCCTTCCTCGTTGCCACTGGCCACCTTGTATGTGAGGGCAGCCCATTTCAAAAGATCCGGTTCCTTCTGAAACGAAGACCACCCATGTGGCTCTCGAGTTGAAATGGGGCACCATCATTCCACCCTGAAATTATAAGAAAGGTTATTGAGTTAAATACAGGAATTCTATGAATTATGAATTAGGTGTAGAACAATTGTTGATATGGAAGGTTTTTTCGATACTTGTTTGATGTCAAGGACGGAAGTGGCAACATCGGTTCTCCGAAGTTGGGGGAACTCATCAGGGCAAGCCTCAAACATTTGACCATATTGATTGCTGTAAACAGGGGTCTGGCTTTCGAGCTTGATTACAGCTCTAGCTCCTTTTCCACCTTTTCTTACGGATGTGGCACGTTGGCTCAACGCTCTTAGTTGCTCTTGTGAAGCCCTTATGATTTTTCCTCTTCTCTCGCTTTTCTGCTTGAAAATCCTCTCTAGTCTATCACGTGGAATCTGCAATTTCATTCAAACAATTGCATCAATTCTGAAAATCTACGGTCTCCATCTTGAGAAAGAGTAGGAGACTAACATTTAGAGCAGCTTCGAGAACATCATTACTGAAAACGCTGTAATATGCTTGAGCTTCACCTCCGCCAGATAGATAATCCTACAACAAAATCAGGAAGCTTTGAGTCAAAAGCCGATGAAACATTATTCAGCTCTTAGTAGGGAAGTCCCCAAACCTTGAATTCCCCAGGATTGTTGACGGGCTGAATCAATTTCACGATTTGGAGAACTTCATTTTCTTGGTTTGCCAAGTAAACAGTTGTCCCTGCTGGAATCGTCATAACATCTCCACGTTCAACGTTATAAGACTCTTTTCTAGTTTCCCTCTTTTCCTGGACAACTGTAGTGATCGTCGCTCTTCCTAATAAAGAAAAAAAGAAATCCCATGAGAATGTGGAAATTAATTCAACTACATTTCTATAAAAGCCAAGAGCATAGGAAAAATCTTACCTCTCACAACAAAGAGAACAGATTCTGCATCCAAGTGGTGGGGAATAATGAAGGTCTGAGGGCGGGCCTCAAGAATTGCTAATCGTTGGTTTTTAATTCCTTTCAGAAGCTCTGTCCTCTCTGAAAATCTCTCAAGCACCCTCCAATAACCCTGGTCAGACCTAAACCTCGATTGAAACCGCTGCTCCTGGAAGTAGTAGGGATTGTGGCTCTGTTCTTGCTCTGTCCGTCGAGGCTCGAATTGATTTACACGGCTTCTTCCACCATGTTGTCGTTCTCTCTGTCGTTCTTCACGTTTCTGTTCTTCTTCTCTGCTTCTCTGCTCTTCTCGTCCTCTCTGTCCCCGTTGGTTCTCATCACGAGACCCCCTTCTCCCATGCTCTCTCTCCCATTCACGTTCTCTTTGTTCTTGTTCTCTGCGACGTTGCTCTTGCTCTCTACGACGTCGCTCTTGCTCCCTACGCCAATCTGGGTCTCTTTGGTTTTCATCTCCGTCCTCCCTCTCGCCTCTTCGTTGGCGTTCTCGACGTTCTTGCTCTTGCTCTCTACGACGTCGCTCTTGCTCCCTACGCCAATCTGGGTCTCTTTGGTTTTCATCTCCATCCTCCCTCTCGCCTCTTCGTTGGCGTTCTCGACGTTCTTGCTCTTGCTCTCTACGACGTCGCTCTTGCTCCCTACGCTCTTGCTCCCTGCGCCAATCTGGGTCTCTTTGGTTTTCATCTTCGTCCTCCCTCTCGCCTCGTCGCTGGCGTTCTTGCTCCCGCTCTCTGCGACGTCGCTCTTGCTCCCTGCGCTCCTGCTCCTTGCGCCAATCTGGGTCTCTTTCGTTTTCATCTTCATTCTCCCTCTCGCCTCGTTGTTGGCGTTCTCGGCGTTCTTGCTCCTGCTCCCTGTGACGTCGTTCCTGCTCCCTGCGCCAATCTGGGTCTCTTTGGTTTTCATCTTCATCCTCCCTCTCGCCTCTTTGTTCTCGCTCTCTTTGTTCTTGCTCTCTACGACGTTGTTCATGTTCTCTCCGTTGTTCCTCTCTACGTCTTTCTTCTCGTTCTCGCTCAGGATCTCTTTCATTCTCATCGAAACGACCTCTACCCCTCTCGCGCTCTCTTTCATGTTCACGATGACGTCGTTCTTCTCGCTCATGTTCCCTCCGACGTTGCTCCTCTCTCTCCCTCTCGGGATCTCTCCATTTATCATCAACATCCTCCCCCTGCTCTTGCTCCCTCAGCCTCTCCTCGCAGGCCTGTCGACACCTACGTTGCTGCTCTGTCCCATGCTTCTCTGCCACTTGACACCATTGTCGACAAATCTCACTCACCTTTTGGTTCACTCCACATCTCTTCGCGCAAGCAGCAAACTCATCCACATTCTTCCCCTGCAACTCCTCACACCCGTTCACACATCCATTGTCAGCCCCAACCCCGCTGCCAAGGCTCGCACCCTCAACACCCAAACCAACAGACACACAAGCAAGAAAAAGAGTAAACGCCAAGAGACACAAACGAAACTTTACTTTAGACAACGCCATGTTTTGAGACCCGAGATGCCCTTCAATGCCACTTCCTCATTCCCTACTTATAGTACTTAGAACTCACGCTAAGAGTGAAATTAAGGTAACATGCTGATCGCCGAGTGTCCAATTTGGCAGAGATGGAGGTGGCATTTATGCATGGTGGATTAGATGTGGTGAAAAGACGCAAACAGTGAGTAGTACAAGAAAAACAGAAGAGACAGCTGCAAATAATGGTTGCTTTTTTGTAAGAATGGGGAGTGTGGGAGAGGATGTGGAGCAAGGAGACAATTTGAGAGTGAAGTGTAAAATGGTGGGCTGATGAGAGCAGACGACGCGGCGATGGGATGAGGCTTTTGTTAGACACCTCATTGGCAACGTGTTAGTTTGCATGCAAATGGTTTCATATTCATAAGGTATTTGGTCCGAAAACATGGCTTGTTTCATGTAGGGAATCAAACAAAAAATGTTGGCATATTGGATATATTATATATGATAGTGCCAATAAGTTCTTAAAATATTGGCAACTTGGTTCATCTTGATCATCTCAGGAACAATGAGTGAGTGATAAGCACTAAGGTGGGTTTAGGCAAAATAGCATTTATTAGATGTTGGAGTTTAGTTTATGTATTTTTGTTAAGTCTTGGAATTAGCCTCATAAAGATATGTGATTGAGTAAATACGATCCTTTGGTATTTTCTAAATAAAGGCCCTTCAATCATTGTTTGAACCTTTCTTCTTGAACAAGTGCGTAGTCCAAATTGTTGCTCTGTACATGTAACAGAGCCACAAAACCTTCAAATCTTATATCATACTTTTTAGACAACTAAACAAAGAGTATTCAAAGGAAAAAGACCAATGAGTATTATATTTCATTTTTACAGAGCTAGAGATGAAAATGATAGTTGAAAACACAAATAAATAATAAATAACAATGGTTCAATCGGGTAAAAAGTATTATATTTTTTTTTATCAAAAAGTCAAAGGTTTAAATTTCTCCTTTTTCATGGTTTTAGACCTTTAAAAAGAAAAAAAACAATTTATACTAATAAATTTTGGTAGTTTTATCAATTAAGATCATAAATTAATAACTATATTAATTTAAACTTTCAACTTTTACATATGTATCAATTTATACTCTATTTCAAATTTAAGTCAATTAAACTTTTAAATTTTTATAAGCATGCATTAATTTAGACAATTCATTACAATTACATATGAAAATTATGATTATAAACCTACAAATTTAAATCTTAAATTTTTGTAAAAGTATCAATTTACACTTTTCCTAACATTTCGTTTGGAAAAATATCGTGCAAGACTTCTAATTGTGTTAACTAAACTCTTAAACTTTTATTAACAAATTAATTTAGACTATCAATCATAATTTTCTTTTAGAACTGTCCATACATTTATTCTAATAATCCATCTGATAGATCTAACATCAAAACAAGTCTATACACATCAAAACAAGTCTATACACATTTCGAAATTCATTATTTTCAAAAGTTATCTAATAAAATGTTTAAATTAATTCACTTATGAAAATGTAGGAATTTAATTAGCTCAAGTTATAAGTTGCGAATGAAATTAGGACGAGAGTCTAGATAGATAGGCTTACAAAAATTTTAGGATTTCAATTATACTATTATTAATTTATTACAAAAATTTTAGGATTTCAATTATACTATTATTAATTTATTATTTTAGCTGATAAATCCCTAAAATTTAGGTGGGTAAATTAATACCAGTGATTTTTAAAAAGGAAAATAGGTGCACAATAACCATAGAAAATAATTTCCAATATTGTAAAGGATTATTTTTTATGTTAAAACTTTTTCTTCTAATTTAAAATTTTAGAGTATAAAATAAAGAATAATTATTAGACATTTGAAAAAGGTAAAAAATAAAAAGGTTTCGATAACAGGCTAGAGTCAAAGGACAACCCAACACATACTCCATACTTTGGTTATAATAACCCCAAGGCAAAGGGATCGGCTAAACCCTACATATATGATTTTAATCATAAGCTCTATCTCATAATTGAATCAAATCATAACTACAAATATTCGTAAATATGATATGAATCATAGCGTTTATTTCAGGATCAAATACTTTGTATAATAAGATTGTTTATAATTAATCAAATAGTACAATTTAAACTATAAATGTGAAATCAAGCCTGCGAGCCTATAGTGAAGTCATTGGTACTTTAATCAATCAAGCTATACTTAGATTGAATGGTTTATAACGGTAAAATTCAAAGTTCATTTTGTGTTCGATCTCTTATGTTGTTTTAGGTTTTCATGCTTGTTCACCTACGAGATAATTGTATAGAAGCCCCAAAAAAAAATCAAAATGTATTTTGACCTAGTTTTTAAAACTTAAGTATTTTGCTCTTTTGCTTATGTCGTCATCAGTACAAAATACCATAATATCCTTAATACTTAAGTATTTTGCTCTTTTGCTTATGTCGTCATCAGTACAAAATACCATAATATCCTTAATATTTTGCTCTTTTCTTCCTCCCAATTTTCTCTCTCAACTGTGTGTGTCACTAATTATAGGGTTTCAAGGGTCGTCATAATGGGTTAGTTGCAAAGAGTTGCCATAATGGGTTTGTGTTGCAAGCGGGTTCCGCTAGATGGGTTCAAGAGTGATGATGTCTGTAAAGAGTGAGAGTGAGCGAAAGAGAGATGATGTCTGTAAAGAGTGAGAATGAGTGAGAATAAGAGAGAGAGGGAGAGCGAGCGAGAGGAATGAGAGGCTCAATCAATGTTTACAACATTTCTTTTGATAATTTCACTCAAATATAACGTAAGCGAAAATACAAAGATGTGAGAGTGAGTGAGAATAAGAGAGAGAGGGAGAGCGAGTGAGAGGAATGAAAGGCTCAATCTGTGTTTACGACATTTCTTTTGATAATTTCATTCAAATATAACGTAAGCAAAAGTACAAAGATCTTACCATTTAGAAAGTAGGTCAAATCTCATTTCAATCAAAAGTTTTGAGTTATCTGTAAAATTTCTCTTCGTCCAATTTTTCAAAGTTAAGTATTACTATTTACTATCCACTTTAAGGACTTGCTAATCTGAGCAACTTTGATTGCTTCTAATCTCGTTTATCAACTATGTTACCTTTCAAATTGCTTACCTAAATTAAGTAATTTCTCATATATTTTTAATTTGACAAGATTGCTGTATTATTGAACTCAAGTTGACTTCAGGTATTTCACGTGGTTAAAGTATGTTGAGTTTGTAAGGATTGAATTAATTTTAATGATGAGAATCTAACGTAAAAGATATGACTTTATATGCAACTTTGTGCATGATTAATCTGGTTAAGGTTGGAATCATCAACTATATATATATATATAACAATATAAAATGATAATGAGCATTTTTTAAGAAAATTATAATCTTCAAAATGACTATTAGCTTAAGGGCTTATTGGACTTCATGAAAGGCCTGACCATATATGGACTCCTATGATCATCATGCTCTTCAAAGTGACAAATCTTAAAGGACCACAGTTGGGACAAGCCACAACTCAAATCAACTTTCAAAGTCCAGTCCAAACACCTATTTTCAAAGGACATTTGTGGGGCTATTTCCATAATGGCAGCCTTTTAAATTAGCCATAACAAGAAATTTTCTATTTCTATCAAAATCACTAAAGTCATTTGTTCATAAATTTTAAGAACAAGCAGAACAAAAACAGAACCATTTTCCAAACAAGTGCTTAACTTTTTGGGCAAAAAAGATTGTATCTCAATGTCACAAATATCACAAGTTTACAACTCAATCTAAACTGAAACCAGTTAATAATCCCATACCAACAATCATGTTTCAAACCAAGTAACAAAATTCTATTTTGAGTTCTGTGAATCCAATGTAGTTTTCAGCCTTCTTTCAGGCCTTGATGATGGAATTTACAAGTTGACTCCTCACTCTGACTGAACTTATTTGATGCGGGTTTACCCTTTTATGTCCAACTTTTTCATGCTCCACAAGCTAAAGATGAAGCATGTTTTGACAAAATCATAATACAATACTGCAACAAATGGCAGCAATTGGTTGTTTAGCAGTGTCCTTGTTTTGTGGATCCCATAGACAGAAAATTCTGCTTTTAAAATTGGCCTGGTGGTGTCAAATTGAGGGATTGATTAGCTATGATTACAATTGCTTGGGTTTTTTTTTTTTTTTTTTTTTTTTTTTTTTTTTTTTTTTTTTTTTTTTTTTTTTTCTTTTTCTTTTCTATCAAAGGCTGGTTTGTAATGAAAAAAATTCATTCTTGCTTCCTATAACAATGGGCAGGCTGAAAGACGAAGATGGCATGCCTGAGAAGACAATCAACAAAACCAACTTTTTACAGTAAAAGTGATGACATGCAGCAGGAGAGACGGGGGCAAGCCGAATTCACATTTCACACTATAATAAATAATCTTTTTCTTTAACTTTTTTTTGGGGGGTTTTCACCTCTTTTACATCACTATGGTAATAACTATCATACAACCACTGCTTCTTTTGCTCTTTTTGGATTTGAGGAAAAAAAAAAAAAAAAAGGAGGGAAAAAAATTGTAAATTTTGGGAGTAATGGAAACCAAAATTCAGAAAATAGTTTTTTTTTTTTTTTTTCTTTTTCTTTTCTATCAAAGGCTGGTTTGTAATGAAAAAAATTCATTCTTGCTTCCTATAACAATGGGCAGGCTGAAAGACGAAGATGGCATGCCTGAGAAGACAATCAACAAAACCAACTTTTTACAGTAAAAGTGATGACATGCAGCAGGAGAGACGGGGGCAAGCCGAATTCACATTTCACACTATAATAAATAATCTTTTTCTTTAACTTTTTTTTGGGGGGTTTTCACCTCTTTTACATCACTATGGTAATAACTATCATACAACCACTGCTTCTTTTGCTCTTTTTGGATTTGAGGAAAATAAATAAAAAAAAAAAAAAGGAAGAATAGAAAAATTAAAAAAGAGTGCTACAAATCATTCATTTGACTACCTTTGACTTGTATTTAGCAACCAATGTGTATTCCTAGACAGAAAAAAAGAATCAAGAAATGAAGGGAAGAAAAAAATTAAAAGAGGGCAAAAATATTAGTCAATCCACATGGCGCCGCTTTACTGGACGAGTTTATCCAATCCTGAAAAAGCAGAAGCATTTCATGATTAGAGCATGAAGAAGCCACAATTATTGGTTAAGTACAGAAGTAATCAGCTATCCTGTAGGAATGCTTAATGGGTGTAACAATCATTACCCGAAAGCTAAGCGTCATTGATTTGGAGACCGAATTATGCAGGTTGTACTAAAAAGTGAGTAAACTCAGGAGGCAGTAGCAGCTAACAAGATATGATGACCAAAGGCACAATGTGTTGGGAAGGAAGGTCAGTGAAATTAGCTAACCTAAAGGGATTCCAGAATGAGGACCTGATAAAAGAGCAAAAGCAATATGAGACAAACAAGCTGAGACCCCACAGCAGAAACAAGAAAAATATTTCAAAGAAAGAATGAAGAGAAAAGAAAAGTGAGGGCAAGAAGCATACTTTTTTGGACTGTGGGCTATGAAAAGTCTCCATCAGCCTTCAAGGATGAGCTCCACCACCATCTGGGACCAGATTTGCAATCAAATCAGATAACTTTCTTGAGGGTTGAATTATGGAAAAGTGGAACAAAGCTTTGAAAAGGAGACTCAAACAAGCCTAATCTAGTTTGTAACTGATTGCTGCAAGACATCATTCACTTTGGGGAGGAATCTTATTGGAAAATTTTCTAGGATTATGATATACAAAGTTTCGGGTCAGCTGAAAACAGATAGGCCAGAATGGCTTTAGCTATAAAGGTTGGTGAAATGGGGATAGCTTACATTTAAGTTCTTCCACAGGCCTAACTCTATTTATGGCTGGATTGTGTAGCCATATGATTCACTATCAGAAAAAGTTCAGCTCAGTGTATCCATGAGCGTATGGAAGAAGCTCCTCGACCTCAATCCTGGAACTAGAATAACTCATGCTTTTCTTCAATCTCCCTCGGCTTGACTCAACCTCAGCCCAAAACACTCCATAAACCGGTCTATGATCTGAAAACCTAGACTCTCCACGGACATAGGATAACTGATGGAGGCCTTCTCCATGCCACAATATCCGATCGCACCTTCATAAACAGAATATGTAAATCAGCATGCTGAAATAATGTAGAGAAATTCATGTTTCCTTGCAATCTTGATACTTGATGCTCTTTCTGTTAAGCTTAAACTTCACTTTGAGTTCTTTTTCGTCACTTAATAATTTCCTACATTACTAATGTAAGAATGAGTTGAGGTTAAATAGAATGACTGGCAAGATGGACTTACCAAGCAGGTTTACGACGTTTCTCTTTTGGGTGAGCGCCTTCCCCTGCATATCGGTCTGAATTTGTTGAATACTTGTACGTGGGAGGAAAGTAAATATTTCCTTCATTCCATCCAGCGAATACACGCCCACGTCTTTGTTCTATTCGTAACTGCATAGAAAAAAACAGTTGGTTAATACTCAACAGAAAGCTTCTTGTTCACTAAATAACTTTAACAATGCATTCAAATAGTTCCACAGTATTTCTGAAGATCAGGTTATGTAGTCATCTCATACCTGATCCTTCTCAAGCAATGCCCTCCAGTTTTGCATCTCTACGAGTGCCTTAGCAGAACGGTATGAAAGGGCGATACGATAGTTTAAATCCCCAAGCCAAATAACGCGACTGCAAGATCGCTAAGATAGTCAGTATAATGAACGTGATACTGTAGAATAAAAGTGGGGAAATTACACATCTAAAATCAAAATCTAACATAAACAGATTCAACGCTCAATTCAAATGAAAAATAGAAGCTCTCTAATTAAGAATGATTGCAGATGTCCCTGAGCTCCTTTTTCACTTTCATGATAGGCGAAGAATCGAAGATGAAAAAATATCTTACTCATGCTCAAGTATTGTTTCTGGGGATTTCTCATCGCTGCCTGCACCATGAACTCGTGGGAACCGCGTCTTCTTAAGTATCTCCATTACATCTGAGTTTCTTCTAAGCTCGTCGCCTTCCTTCTCTCCAGATGTTAAGTGAGTACAAATGAAGCAAAAGCTTGTCTGATGCAAAGACATGCTGATAGAAATTGATCCCTGCAGTAGATCAGTACTTTGTTTCAATTAACCAAATTTTTTTAAAGATATTGGAATGTGAAATTAAAATTGCTATTATTATGTAATAATTGATACCTTATTCCCAAGGTAGCCCATCAATCCTCTACCAACACAAGAAACTTTCATGTTTCGCACATGATCCCTCAAGTCACTTTTTACCCATATTGTGAGAAATATGCCAACCATTTGTTTGCTTGCAACTAAGCAATATCTTGAATGTCCTGGCATTCTATATGCACCATCCTGGGATGAAGAACCACCATGGGACATTGGTGAAAATAAAACAGTGCTTGGTGACTCCCATGGAACATTATCATCGTCTGATGAACCCCATCGTGAGCAGTCGCTAGGCCTTGAGTAGTCACTCGGCCTGCAAAAGTCGCTTGGCCTAGAGTAGTCACTTGGCCTGCAAAAGTCGCTGGACCTGGAATAGTCACTTGGTCTTGAGAAGTCACTTGGTCTACAGTAATCACTTGGCCTGTGACCCCATCTGAAGTTAGGGTCAAAATCACTTGACCGATGACCGAAGATAACACGGTCGCATACACTGAATCTTCGATCGAGCCGTGGCTGTGGTATCGAAGGATCATTGTCCATTCTCCAGCTGTTGGTTGTCTGAAATGATCGGCGATGGAAGAACGATGAATTCTTCTGCCTTGCAGACCCCTCAAAATCTGCATTTATTTCAACAATGGGTTTCGGAATTGGAGAAGGTGTATAACACGCATTACCACCACTCGTTCCTGGAAGATTGTTTAGAGTTTTTCGAATGAGAGCCTGCCATTTTTTAGCAGGGCCATTGTCTTCTGCACCCAGTATATTACCAGCATTCAACGGCACTATCTCCTGAAATCTGAAAGACAGAACAAAAGAAACTTACCAACTATATTCCCTTCTCCTAACTGAGTAAAAAATGAGAAAAAAGTTGATCATAATTATTACCCAAGAACATAAATATCTGCAGGGGGTGAGGATTGAAGCCAATCATCCAGATTTAGATTGTTAGGAGGAGATCTTCCAGCCACATTCCATGTAGCAACAAAAATGCTGAAGACAAAACCACTCAGTTTACAAATCAAAAACCAACCAAAATGCTAGAAAAGAGGGAAAAACCTATCTCAAGACAGATATATCCTAAATTCTTTACCTATAATTCTGCACATCTATAATACGAGGATGGTCAAGATTCATCTTCCCTCGCCGCCCCTGCTCGCCATTTTTGCTGAATTTCTCTGTGCATTGATGAGAAAGAAAGAACAAAATCTCAGGAAGAAGAAATAAGAAGTACCAAATTTTGATAAACAGTTTACTTAGAAGCAAATTCTCAAAAACTGAGCTGAAGTGGCCTGTGTTTATGAACCTGTTTTGCTTTTCTTGATGGTGCATGGTTCCCTCTCTGAGAAGCTGCTGCTTCTGTAATCCATTTCACCTCCTGTAGAAGAAAGCATGTTGTCAATTGATGAAAATGAACTTCATAAAGATTTGACCAACAAACAGAAAATGAAAGATTTCAAGCGTTTTACATAGACTTTTATAACGATTTCGAAAACCAAAATTCTGGAGCTTCAGATTTAGGCATGTGGGAAAGCACAAAAGACTTGGGATTTCTGCAATCCAATTGATGACACAAGAAATTCAAAGAGCTACCTCTATAAGCAACATCGTCCGCTTGAAAATCCTCGCTTTTGCACCTAATATTGAACCACTTTCTGACCATTTTCTTAGACCATGAGAGCTTCAAAACCAAAAAGGAAAACCAAAGAACAATCAGATTCCCATTTTCCTTTCACAAAAAACAAAAAACAAGAGAAGATTTTGAAACAGTCTCCCATACGGGTTTTTAAAGAAATTGAAGAACCACCTTGCTTTTCTTAGAATTTTCATCTCTCATTGTTCCAGCACTACTTCATACAGCTCCACTACTACTATTTCCCCCTACACAGAATTTGAGGGTTTTGCTTCAAATCCTCAAAACACCCATTAGAACCCAATAAAATGGGCAAGGATTCTCCAGCCGAAAACTTAAAGAGTTTTCCCACAAAATCCAGACCAAACCAAACACAACCCGGTTCTCCAAATACTTAGGAAGATCAAACCCAAAATTTCTTTCCTCTCAATAAACAAGAGAAATCCAAAAGAAAGGGGTAAAACTTGAAGTGAATGAGAGTGAAGAAGAAATGGGGAGAGATTCTGAAGTAGAAGAAGACAATGCAGAAGGGAAACATAAGATAGGCAGATAGAATGAGAGAGAGAAAGTTTTAGAGAGATATAAAGCTCATAGAGCTTCTTCTTTCTCTGTGCTGTGCAGCCAAAGGGCCTCGTTCTCTGTAAAAACAGCAAAGTATCGAATTTGAACAGTATAAAGTGCAGAGAGAAAGAAAAGAAAAGAGAGAAAAGAGAGAGTGAGTGAGTCAGTGTTAAGGGTCTCTCCTTCTCTCCTTCTCCCCTCCTTTTCCTTTTTAATTCTAAGTTGAGACAGACTCAACATGATGGAGCAACGGGCATGTCGTTTATTTAGCTTTCTTTTTTACCCTTTCTCACAGAGAAACACAAAACCAAAGGCTGCCCATTTCGGTCAGCAAAGCCATGAAGAAAGAAAGGGCAGCTTCAGCCCCTGAGATCTGCCACACAAACAAAATCCTATTGCCCCCTTCCTTCTTCTTCTTGCCCTGTTTTGGTCTACCATCAAAGTAAAAGCAATTCTAAAGATGCAATAAAGATAAAGTGAAATGTGTATATTAGTACTAAATGTTTTTTGTTTTGTGTTTTTGTTTTGTTTTCTTCTTTTGTGAGCCAAAGAATGTTTGGGAGAGAAGGTACAGTAATTTCACACAAAAGTGCCATTCCTTAACCCCCTTTGCCTTCTTTAACACATTGGGTTTTGTGTTTTCCCCCCATTTTCTCCTTTGACTCAGATTTTTGTTTAAACTAATCAAGCTTTCAACTTTATGTCTTTGTATATCACAATTTACAAATTGTCTGTAATTTCTGCAAGAATCAAGTGTGGGAAAAAAAGAAAACAAAAAAAAAAACAAAAAAAGGACTCTTTGCCTTAGAAGAGACAGGAAGAGGGGTAGAATACTAAACTACATACCAAAAATATTGTATTGGTACCAAACCAAGATTGATTTCTTTTTACAAATAATGATTGAAAGAGGTAGGGAGGGGGGAAAAGGCAGTTTCTGGACCAATGTGTATGTTTTTTTTAGCTTAGAATTTTGACTAGGAGAGGCCAATGATTCATGAACTTAAAACAAAATTCTGCCTATTTTTTGGGCCCTTCTTCAATTGTTTGGTTTTTAAGATTTTAAATAGAATTTGATTGTGATGGATAAGCATCTTCTATTGGAAACGATATGAATGCATTTAGGGTACTAAGCTTAAAATTAAAATTGGTTAAATATGACATGTTAGGATCTTAGAACCATTAAAAAAACGTGTAACAAGTAAAAATAATTTACTATGATTAGTATAAATTTTCTATACACTTAATCATCGGTCACAAGATCAAATTCTTACTCTCTCATTTACGATGTAATATTCGAGGTAGAAGGAAAGAAACTTTCACGACCATGCCTACTTGGTTAAGACAGAATCACTACCTTTAGTAGTGTTTATAGTCACATAATTTGATTTTTATTTGGTTACGTAATATCTCTTACGTTTCTATATTAATTATATATTATACGAATGAAAAAGTATAATTTATTTTAGTAATTTAACTTTGTATTTTTATGGAATATAGAGTAAGTGTATCCAAATGTAGGGGTTTACTTCAAAGAAAAGAAGAAACCTTGAAAAGATAGAAACTTATATGTTGCGATTAAACTGGAAATGGAATTATGAAATTTATTTGCTCGATCGATTTAACTAGTTTCCTTATACTTAAGTAGTTAATTTCCTTTTAAGAATTCAATTGTGTTGTTAAAAATAGTTAAATAAAATGGTTGTTTTTATATACATGAGTTAATTTTGTTTACAAATATAGTAAAATAGCAAAAAGTAATTCACTTGTCTATCAATTTAAAAAAAAGAATGTTTTTGTTTTTGTTTTTGTTTTTTTTATATATTAAAAATAGTTCAACCAGTTTTGTCATTTAAAGTAATTATTCTAAATAAAATAATAAACTAATGTATTTTTTACACCTATTATTGAATAAGTAAATTAAGACTTACAAAATTTAACTATTGAGCTTAGTAATTAGTATAACTTAACTAATGACGATTTTGTTAATGTAAGTATAATTCTATTGACATATGACATTGTTATTGACCACAAGATTTGTGATTTGAATCTCCCTATACCTATTGTACTAAAAGAAAATGTTGACTATTCTTTTGTGTTAAAAAGTTTAAATTCTTTTTTTTTTAATTATAATTTTTTTTTTTAGAAAATGAATTGTAATATTCTTTAAAATTATTCTAAAGTGTTAATCTTGAATCCTAAATTAAGCTTTAAAATGTGTAGCAATCAAATAAAATATAACTATCGAGTACTATACATGTAGGCAGTTAGGCTCTATTTAACAATCATTTGGTTTTTGTAAATTGACTTTATTTTCTTATAACTATTTTACTGTTTTTTTTAATTAAACATTTAAAATTTTAGTCTAATTTTAAAAATAAAAATAAGCTTTTAAAACTGTTATTTTTTGTTTTCAAATTTTGACTTGATTTTTTAAAATACTCTTAAAAAGTATATACCAAAACAAAGAAATCAACATTTGAAAATAATATTTATAAAATTTAATTTTCAAAAACAAAAAATCTAAATCTAAATAGTTATCAAACAGCCTCTATTTTCAATTAGGGAAAAAGAAAATTTATTTTAATATGGTTGAAATTTGAATTTTATGAAATTCTCTAGATGACAAAATAGTATGAGTATTTGATATCTTCTCTCAATGAATGCTTGAACAATACCTACCAACCATAAATTTTTTAACAAACTTTTAGTGGATGTGAAAAATATTCTATTTTAAAAAATAATCGTGATAAGTCGATAGTTAATCTACAATTTTTCACTATTTCTCCTAACACAATAATTATATTAAAAAAAATACATAATTTCTAATATCTTCCCTTTTTCGACATATTCTCAACCAATTTATTAAATTAACCAAAAATCAACACATTTAAATAAAAAAATTATTATAAATAAAAAAAATATCAAACTATTTACAAATATAGTATATTTTATTTTATATATGTGATAAACAACAAAAGATTCAAATAGATATCTATCGATTTATTGTAAATAATAATAATAAAAATAAATAAGTAAAAAAAAAAATTTTAAAAAAAAGAAAACCTCCCATACGGAAGTATGACCTACAATGATGACTAATACTTCTAGTAGCATAGGGCCTTTTCATACTACCATTAACTTTTAGCTACAATACTTGCATTTAAAGGGACAAAAGACCCACTAAGTATAATAACAAAATAAACAATTATGTGATTAAAGTATAAACTAACAGTGTTTTCTAAAAACAAAAATATACCCTATCATATATAATATTCAAACAAAGCAATATTTTTTTTGCAACACCTCTACCTAACTAATATTAACAATATAGGATAACATATGCTATAATACATCAAAATTCTACTAGTTACTACTAAATATGCCTAAAGTAGTAATATGACACACCTCAACGCTATAAAGACTTGACAAGTTGTGATGGTATATAACGATTTAATAATACAATAGGAGAGGCTTATTAAATGGATTGATTATATTCCTGATTGGAAATTGATTGAAGAAGAGGATTGTGATACATTGAAAATTTGTATGCACATTTAGTAATCTAAGTCTAATTGAGAGGGAAAGAATTGACTTGTAATTGTATTTTGACATTTACATCATCAATATAGTCATACAAGTGCATATATTTTATATTTTCAAACACGCTTATGATTTATAAGTTAAAAAAAAATATGTTCTTATACTTTCAATGTAAGCTAACAATTTAGTTTAAAAGTTTTAGTATGAAGTTTAAATTTTGTAATATTTTCTTCACTTCGCTTAAAAAAAACTCATCCAGGCAAAATATCAATTTTTATTATATAATAATTTAATCTCAATAGTTTATTAACATATTTAATCTTTAAACAGTTTATTGTTCTACATATAAGAGATTAAATCTTAACAAGATTTTATATCGTATGGATTAAATTATTGTAGAAATTACTACTTCCATAAAAATATAGAGATAATATATATATATATTAAATTACAAGTTTAATTTATGAAAATTTGAGTTTTATATTTATGTAGTCATCGAGCTTTCAAAAGTATTTGTAGGTTTCTAAATTTTTAATTTGTTGTTTAATAAATTTCTAACAAATTCAATGTAATTACAAATTTATCGATCGATTAACTATAAAATTTATATTCTATGTCTAATGAATTCACAAACTTTTTCTTCTAATGGACATAACTTAATAAACATAAATTTTGTATTGTTGACCTCAAGATCAAATGTTCAATCCTCCTTCCCACTATTGCAAAGAAAGAAAAAAAAAAAAAAATTTTTAAAAATTTTTTATTTTTTTTTTTTTATAATTATATATATATAAAAAAAAAAAAATAAAAAATTTTTAAAAATTTTTTATTTTTTTTTTTTTATAATTATATATATATAAAAAAAAAAAAATAAAAAATTTTTAAAAATTTTTTATTTTTTTTTTTTTATAATTATATATATATAAAAAAAAAAAAATAAAAAATTTTTAAAAATTTTTTATTTTTTTTTTTTTATAATTATATATATATAAAAAAAAAAAAATAAAAAATTTTTAAAAATTTTTTATTTTTTTTTTTTTATAATTATATATATATAAAAAAAAAAAAATAAAAAATTTTTAAAAATTTTTTTTTTTTTGAACTTCATGAATTTTAAGGTTCTAGATTAAATTATACTTTTAAAAATTAAAGTGGAAATAGATGAAAATATTAGAATAGAGGGACAAGATTGGTAATTTAACCAACATTTATTTACCCAATTTAAAGATTTGCCAAACCCAAGGGAGGTGTTAAGTTAAAGACATGAATTTGAGTGTGGAAAAAATGAATGGTAAAAATTTCCACGTGGGTCAGATTGAGGCCACGCGCATCAGTTTTTAGCCAATATTCCGGCCGCCGACCACGCGGCAGCTCTGCCACCTTGAGCGTCGAAACCACCCAACCCCGTCGTCCCTGCCTGACCGTTTTTTATTTTCTTTTATTATTATTATTATTATTATTATTATTTCTTTCCATACAATTTTGACTGAGATGGATTCCATTTGGCTTTTTCCCTCTCCTCATCATTGGTTGGTTCACAAAACAATAATAATAATAATGTTTTTTTTTCTTTTTTCTTTTTAAGAAAAAATAATAAAAAATGTGTTAATTGAATGGACAAAATATAGTGAGGTTACGGCGGAACATTCCAATTCATTACCTCCTAGTGTTTTTTTATTATTATTTTTTTAAAATAATGTGTTTATGTATATTTTGATGTGTTGTTTATAGTCTATTTGTTCTAGCTTTTTTGTTGTCATAAAAATTAAAACACCCCCATCTGTCCCATAATCATCATGCTCATTGGGGTTTATATATATAAAATGAATTTTATAACTTAGCTCATCATAACTTGTAGGCTTAAATCTTAGTTCCCTTCCTCAAACTTTTCCCTAAACTTTCTATTAAAAAAAAGTCTCAATCTTTAATAGAAAAAATTAACGTTAATTTTAAACTTGTTAAATTGTATCAATTTCAACCATAAATTTAAATTTGTATGTATTAATTTTTGCTAATTTGTCTACTAATTTTTTAAAATATAAAAATCTTCATTTCAACCATAAATTTAAATTTGTATGTATTAATTTTTGCTAATTTGTCTACTAATTTTTTAAAATATAAAAATCTTCATCAACGTATTAATTTTAATAAAATAAGATTTGGTACGCTAAATAATTTTTGAAAAAGTTCATTTTATAAAGTTTGATATAGCAAGCTTCTTTAAAATTTATACATTTCAATAGCAAAACAATTTAGTTCTAAAGTCGTTTCCTTTTAAAATTATAGATTCATGATGTATATATGTTTTATAAACCATTAAATGCATGGAGAGAAAAGATTTTGTAATAATATTTAGAGCGAGGACTTATTAAAGGATTAATATTGTAACACTTTATTTAAGTTTAGGTGCAATTTCACTTGAAAAATGAAAGTTTATTGTGAAAAAATTAAAAATATCAAATCTACTATATGTAGTTAATAACCATTGCTATTACAATGATCAAGCAAATGAATAAAATTCAACAAGAATATAGTTCAACTAACAAAGACTTATACGACCAATTTCAAAGTCAAAGATCCGATCTCCCACTCCCTCATAGATTGTAAAAAGAAAAAAGAAAAAGTAAATGAATAATTAAAAATATCTATATGCCAAGTTTCTTTAGAGTAATTTATTAAATCAAGTATTAAACTGACTTTTATGTGAAATTTAATAACTAAAACATAATATTTCAAAATTTAAAAGTCAAAATGAAATAAACATAATTGAAGAGAGTCAAAGCTAAAGTTCAAACAAATATTATATATATATCATACTAATAGTTTAAATTGGTTTATATAACAAATAGGATTAAGGGCTAACATCCTTCTAGTATACTATATTGTGAAAATAAATAGATATTTAAAAAATATAGAATGATTGGGTTTTTTTTTTTTTTTTTTAAGTGTTTTTGTTTTTGAAGAGTATGATAACTTTGGTCTATAGATATTGCATTTCGAAAATGATTTTCCTTCTAAAGTGATATGGAGAGCTATCAATAAATTGCACGAGTTCATATGGCAAAGTCATGATGATATGTGGACTATAGACTATATATGTTCGTTCACAAGTTACATCTAATGTTATATAATACTAATAATAATAATAATAATAATCAAGTTAGATTGATTTTGTTTGTTTGAAATGGTTGGTAAGGTAAGAATGTGCTTTTCCTTTTTGTATGAAATTTAGAACAATGTGTTTGTGGGTTTGGCTTGTTATTCCAAGGTGGGGATTTGAGAATGATTTGAAGCAATGAGAGAGAAAGAGAGGGAAAATAAAGTGAAGATTGAATAATGCAAAGGAAACATATAAAAGTGAGGAATTGTATCAAAGACTAAAGAGAAAAGTGGACCCATTTTGTTTTGGTTTAGTGTATATCCAAAGGAGCAAAACAAGTGGGGTTACAATTTGAAATATGCTCCATTTTTCCCACTTCCCTTGTTGACAAAATCTTGATGCACTATTTTTCATGAAAAAGTGATTTTCCCCCTTGGAAAAATCAATCTATTATTTTCATTTCAATTTCCCAATTATTATCTCCCCAAGTTCTTTTCCTTTTCCTTCCTTTATTAACTCAATTATATACCTCTCACAAACTCTCAATTCACTTCCTCATTAACAAAGACAAACCCTCTAATATTTCATTTCAAACCCTTTTCTTCCTTGACAGTTATATGGATTAATGTTATAGTTATATTCACTATTCATATAGATATCACACTTATTGTTCTCAACTAATTAATATTAATTCTCCAATAATTTTGATGTCATATTTTAGACCGAGAAAAACACTCCTGGCCTTCACGTGCACATCAACGATAAATTTGTAATTTGAAAAATAGAGGACTTAAATATGAGAACGATTGAATAAAGAAGAAGCCATAAATCTTAATTACCTCATATGGAGATTTGACCTAGGATTTAACTTAACCCTCCTAAAATTAGGATATAGATTTTTACTAATCCCAAGCTTGCTTGATAAAATCTTATGAGGGTGTTAGTAACTTTTTTTTACAAGTCTAAAATGAATAAAAAAAATTACACCTTTACATGTATACTGTTGTATTCTAAAAAGACAAACATAATCTTTTTATTTATTAACATAGAAAATCAAATCACTTGGAATACGTTCACACTTCATTCATCTTATATATATATATATATATTGACAATTAAGATAAAGGGAATGTTAAATTAAAGAATAGGAATATACTTCCAAAGAAAACCTAAGAAAGAGAGAAAGAAGGAATAAAAGGAAGAAATGAGATGAGAGTGACAAGCAAGTTACAAGAAAATCTAATTAAGATTGAATTGAATAGTTGTAGCAAATCTAGAAGACACCCAAAATAATAATAATAATAATAATAATAATAATAATAATAATTGCAATAGTAAACTAAAACTCAAAGGTCCCTCTTTCCACTGCTACTTGTGATGGTTTTGGTATCTTAAGAAGTGGTTTGGCCATTTGTTTTAAAAAGAGTTTTTTGTTTTTCTTTTTAAATTTGTTATTATGAATAGATTTGAATAGCCAATTAAATTAAATATTATTACATAGCATAAGAAAAAAACAAGAACTATCTTCATATTGGAGCACTCTAAGAAAACATACCTTTAATTTTTGGGTCCCTACTCCACTTCTTTCATAATTTTGGTATCTTAAAGAAATTCAACAAAGAGTTTTTCATTTCTATTCCTTTGAATAATTTCGAATAACTAATAAAAGCAAAAAAATTATTGTAAAGAACAAGAGAACAACTTTAGAATAATCGTTATCCGAATATATTTTTCCTCTTCTTTCCTTCTAATGCAACTACAATTGTAGTCTTAAAATAAATATCTTAGGGCTCATTTCATAAACATTTATGTCTGTGGTTTTTTATTTTTTGATTTTTTATTTCATTTTTTGAAAAACAAAAACGTTTTGTAAATTGTTCCGGTTTCTTATTTTTCTTTTTCTATTTTATTTTATTTTTTTGGAAAAAAAAAACGTCTTATAAACCATTCCTATTTTTTGTTTCATTTTTTGAGAAAGAAACAAAAACATTTGTTTAACTTTTACTGTTTTTTTCTCCAAGTGATGTAAAATCTTTTAAAACAACAAAATCAAGTTTCTTTTTTCTCGTTTTTATCTTCAGCTAGTATTATTTCATTATTTTTTTTTACTTGTAAATATCCAAAAATTAATATAACCTAAAATTTTCGACATTTAATTCCAAAAATTTAGTTTCCGGTAAAACTTTTACATATTTAATTTAAAATTCGAGAAAACAAGAAAAAAAAAGTCACTTTTATATATATAATATATATTCGGTAAAAGAAACCGAACAAGAGGCTGTTTTCAAATTCAAATCTATTTTTCTTGATTAAGAAAGAGGAAACAAAAAATCATAAAATAAAACGTTATCAAACAAATTCTACCCTCACAAATCAAATCAAACTAGTAAACAAATGGGATGTTCACACACCACCATCACCATATATGATTGTGTTCAACAAAAACATGATGAAATTTGAAAAGAGAGAGGAAAAAAAATAGAAAGCAAGTAGTATCTTGGAATCTGTCAAATTGGCTTATGTTTGATCATCTTAAAAATTTCCACTCAGCCAAACAGAATGAATGGATTGATCCCTTTGAATTGATTTATGAGCTTTGAAGATGTTCAATTGGGGACCCCACAATACCCATCTTTCTTACATTCCCCATCTTTTTAATCAATAATTCAAAGCATCTACAAAAGAATTTGGTTATATGTGTTTCCCCTTATTTTTTTTTTTTGTAAAAGTTTCCTCATCATCACCATCAAGGAAGATTCCTCCCACTTCAAATTTCACTCCTTTTTCTTTTAATTATTTAGTTCATTACTTTGTATGACAAAGTGATGTTTTAAGACACATATATATAGCTTTTTTTTTTTTTTTTTTTTTCTTATTTCATGTGTTTTGGTACTTGTTTTCTTGTTCTTTAAAAAGAAAATAAAATAAAAATGTATTTAGTTTTTTTGGGGGGTTTTCTTTTCTCAGAAAACAAATTGTATTTAGTTGTCTTTTAAATATAGAAATGAAAATTGTTATGTTTCTTTTCCAAAACTTTTTAAAGATAAATAACTATCTCCCGGATAATAATTATTTTAATTTTTTAAAATTAAGTTTATTAGCATTATTTTAATGTGTGAGCTTATTTGTTTTGTTATCAACTTTCTAACAATATTTAAAAAAAAAAAACGTCAAGTTTTAAAAAATAAATTAAGTAGTTCTTAAAATTTTGTATTTTGTTTTATAAATAATTTAGTTAAGAATTCAAATTTAATATTTAAAAAAAAAAACGTCAAGTTTTAAAAAATAAATTAAGTAGTTCTTAAAATTTTGTATTTTGTTTTATAAATAATTTAGTTAAGAATTCAAATTTGATATGAAGAAAGATGAAAATTATTGTAAAAAAGTTGTGAAAAGACAATTCATTTTTATAAATTAATGACAAGAAAATCAAATGATGATCAACAAGGAATATATATACTTCTTATCGAGAATGTGATTTATGATTATAAATTAATAACCAAAGTCTTTATCAAATGCATATGCTTTTAAATAATATATGAGAGGCAAAATTGTTACTGAGCCTCCTTTTGATTTATAATTTGATTTTTAAAAATTAGTTTGGTAAATACCGATTCCATTTACTGGTTTATTTGATTTTTTATTTATTTTCTAAGAACGTTTTTAAAATTCAAATCCAAGTTTTGGAAACTAAAAATATATATAATTTTTTAAAACCTTTTCTTTTAAAAATCTGGCTAAGAATTCAAATATTTATGAAGAGGAAAAACTATGAAAAAAAATTGTTAGAAAACAAGCCTAATTTTCAAAAACTAAAACTTAAAAACTTTCACTCCAAATTTTTTTTTTTGGTTGTCTAATTTTTACCAATGGTTTAAAAAAACCAAGCTAAAATTTGAAAATGAAAAAAAAAAAAAAAAAAAGCTTTGAAAAACTTGCTTTTGCTTTTGGAATTTAACTAAGAATTCAACTATTATACTTAAGAAAGATGCAATTCATTGTAACAAATGTGGAGAAAATAGGCTTAATTTTCAAAAATAAAAAAATAAAAAACAAAACGGTTACCAATCGGGGCCTAAGACCCAATTTGATTATGATTTCATTTTTAAGGTCTTTTTTTTTACGTTGTTGAAATATATGCTTGTTTCCTCTCAATTTCTCTATAATAGTTTTCGCCCATCTTAAAGAAACATTTGAATTTTTAGTCAAATTCTAAATACATAAAAGTTATTCTTTTTAATTTTAAAAAAATTGAATTAATTTTTTAAAACATGCGTAAAAAAATAAATAATAAACTAAATGAGTAGAAGTAATATTTATAAATTTAATTTATAAAAACTAAAGATCAAACACTAATCAAGCTGAGCCTAAATGGAGTGTAAATGATTTGTTTATAAATAAGTTTTAAATGGTAGTCAAGATTGTAAGAATGGAAAAGCAGTTTCAAAGATTTTTCTTTTTTTTTTTTCCCTTGACTTTAGCCTAGATTTCAAAAGTATTTTTATAACTAGAAAATCATGCAAAGAAATTAGTAATTAAAATTTCTTATTTTTAAGTTGTGGGCTAAACTTTTTACTTTTTAAAATACATTTCTAAAGTGTTGGCCAAATTTTAAAAACGGAGGAAACAGCTTCTTCAAAACCTATATACACACACACACACAAGCATTAATGAAACGACTAATTAATTTGTATTTTAAAATTTAAGCCGGTTTGTTTAATATATATATATTTTGAAGTCTTGTATAATTTTTATTGATATATTGAAAGTTGTTTTTGTTTAATTTAAAATTTTCATGAGACTTTTAAATGTTAGGAAAAAAAACATTTATGAAGTTGTAGAACCCAAAACTTAATATTGTATGAATTAAAATCTTAAATTTTAGTCTATTTAAATTCTAATTTATGATTTTATTTTAAAACTATTAAAGTACAATTATTATATTTGTATAAAATTTCTTTAAATATACAAATTAACGTATATTAAAGAGAGGGTATTAGATGCAATAAAGAGAAAAGCAAACTGCGGATGTAGGACTTGGATGACATATTTGGAACCATTTAAGAAACTTGACCTAAACTGACAGCGAATTAAATCGGTGGAAGAGTACTTTGATGTCTTAATGTTGGAATTGATGGCAATCTTGGAAGGACTTTGGTATAGTCTCAAGAATGGATCATTTTCAAGAAATTGTTGAGTCAAATAGTATGGAGTCTATCAAACTCCCGACTAAAATCTTACATCGATCCATCAAATATTTAACGAGTGAGATTTTTTTTTTTGTTTTTTCAAACTTTAATTGTGAATATAGTCTTACCAACACATTAGCCTATTACAACAAGAAGTGTTGCTAACGAGATTGCAAGATGGGTGGGGTTAGAATTTCAATAATAAAATATGAGAGTCAAAATTTTCGCTATTGGTTACTTTTAATTTGTTTCTTGCTTGCATGTGTACTAAAATAAAACATATATTATAAATTAAAATGTTGCAAACAAAAGAATAGTAATGACTTTCCATTACTTTGGGTGGTTCTTATCTTCTTGTATTCACCTCTATTTTCTTTATTTATTTAGAAAATTTAATTAGCTCCAACAATTACGTAATATGTTTCTTCATACTTTTGGTAGAATTTTGGGAGAAAAATAACTCTATTTTGAATTGATTTTAAATAGAGTCAAATAAAAGTAATTATAAATCACTTCTAAATATTATCTAAATTCATTCATTAAAAAAGTTTAAAATTTAAACTAATATAATTATCCATTCAAAATTTTAGTAAAGCTTAATTTTCTCCCCCACAAAATAAAGAACTTAAATAAAATTTTAAATAGTTATATATATATATATATATTTTTTTTTTTTTAAATTACAAATTTTACCTCTATAGTTGGAGAAAAGTTAAATTTTAGTTTTTATGATTATGAGATTTTATCAAATTATGATAAATTTATAATTCTTAAATTAAAGCAAATTGATTAAGGTTGAATTGCATTTACAATCGTTAAGAGTGATCTTCAAAAAATCTTAACTGTCTTTCTTGTTTGGTAAATCAAATTATTAATTAATTTATAATAATATTTTTTTTAATAAACTAACGTGAAAAGAGTAGTGGCTTTTAAATTATGTTTTTCTAAAAATCTACTACTTTCCAATAATTTAAATAAATATAATATAATAATAATCTTCTATATTAATAAATTTTTGTTATATATTTTTAAATAAATATAATATAATAATAATCTTCCATATTAATAAATTTTTGTTATATATTTTAAAATTTGAATGGATTCAATTTTTATAGCAATTAAATTTTATCAAATAGTTTAGATTAAAAAAAATTAGTTGAATTTTAAATCACATCAAATTTTAGTAAATATATTATAATAAATTATAAATTAATTATCAATGTGAAAGTAATTAAAATAATAAATCTATTTTAGTTCAAATAATTAAATTACACCAATTTAATATTAATTTATCTAACACCATAACTAATTTTTCTAATTTAAAATTAAAATTTACCAAAAACTATTTTACTACCTTTCACGACAGATTTTTTCCGAAGTAAAGTTGACAGCATTTTAAAAACTTCGACAATTTTAAATTAAGCTTAAATTTTAACTTTATCTAAAATTAAAATAATTAAATTTGTAATTTACCCTTTTTTTTCATTTTTTGGAATTATGATAAAAGTGAGATTGTCTGCGGTCAAAAAGAGGAGAATTGTGAATGAAATACAAACTAACTATTTTTCTCAACGTGACTTCATTAAAATATTATATTATTTCGATACGGACTTTTTTTTTTTTTTTCCTCTTTGAGAAGGCAATGTGAACAATTTTTAAAGATGTCATTTGTCATTTAACCATTGCAAACATGATCCGAAGTTTTCTTTTTAAAAGAAAAAAAAATCAGACATGATCTTAAATTAATAATGTAAAATAACTTAAACACCATGAAAAAAAAATAAAAATAAAAATAAAACATAGTGAACTTTGCTCATATAGTTCATAAAATATATTTAGAAATGTAAAAGAAATAAATAAAATCAAATAATCACTTCACATTTGTTTTAATAACAGAAATTCAATAAATGAATGAGACGACATACATAATTAAGCTGAGATTTTGTACTAAGTGAATTTTTTTATACAAAAGTTGGTCTTTTATCTAACGCTATAAAAATATGGATATGTTTCTATTCCAAAATAAGTTGATTCATAAAATGGTAAATAGAGCGTTACTTCGTCAACTAGTGAGATTTTTTTCTTTATTTTTTAAGATAATTAATCTATGTAAAAAAGTTGTGATTGCACCTTCTTTTTAATGCAAACAAGTGGGAGTAGAAAAATTTGAATCTCCTCCAACCTCAAGGAAAGGAAAATATTAATGTTCCAATTGCACTTATCCCTAAGAATTGTCGTACTCGAGGATCAAGATTGACCACATGTAAGTTTTCATGTTCTCCCTCCTTCTAGACTGCAAAAGACTCTCCATGTTCCAAGTCCAAAAATGTATCCTAAAGTATATTTAATGTGACATTTGTGCCCTCACATCCAATGATGAAATGTGTGTACCACCTAATGACTTGCATTGATAAAAGTTTTCGTTACAATTTTTTATAGATTAGTATAACGTCCCTACTTTTAAAAGGTCCCTCAATTTAACTTTTAAAATTAATATCTAAGCCTTGAATTAATATAATTATATTATAGAACTTAGGTATAGAAATGGGAAATTATCTTAAACGGCAAAGTTTGTTGAAAATATTTACGCAAAATACAGAATCTATTTGTAATAGATACAGTGAAATTTTGCTATATTTGTAAATATTTTGATTCTTTTTGCTATATTTGAAATGAGCAAACTTTTTGTTTTTTTGTTTTTTAAATTTTTGTTTGTTTTCATTACAATGTTTGGATAAGTTAGTCTTCCTTAAAAGTATTTTTAAATTATATGTCAAATTTCAAAAACAAAATCAATATTTTAAAAATTAATGTTAAGTTGTTAAGCATTTGATTCTTTTACTTTTTGTTTTTAAAAAATTGTATTTGTTTTTCATAATTAATTATTCGTGTTTTTTCTATTTTTTAAGTAAACACGGTAAATTTTATAAACTATAGGAACTAAATTATAATTATAAATCATAAAATTAAATTATAATTTTACTCAACTTCTTTTTTATAAATAAAAAATTGAAGATATATCGATCATCAAACTAGGTCTAAAAAATTGATACATCATGATTCATGAGTTGCTTTTGGTTAGGGATACAGTGTTAACTAACAAACTTTCTTTTTAAAAAAAGAATTGTAGAATATAAATTATTTATTTTTTAAAATTCAACTAGATTGTTTTTTTTTTTTTTTTTTTTTTGTTTGAAAAGGTCAACTAGGGAAGGNTTTTTAAAAAAAGAATTGTAGAATATAAATTATTTATTTTTTAAAATTCAACTAGATTGTTTTTTTTTTTTTTTTTTTTTTGGTTGAAAAGGTCAACTAGGGAAGGATGAGAGAACCATTGGAAACAATAGTAGTATTTTATCCATTAAATTACGCATTTGGCATTTGAGGAGATCCCAATACTACTTTTGATGAACGGCTGAGATTTCATCAACAGATCACCCACTCTCTCTCTCTACAATAAAAAAGCACATTCATCCACCACGCAAATATAATAATTTTATATAAAATGATAAAATAAAATTAAAAATAAAATTAGAATTATAATTACAATAAAATTAAAAAAGAAAAAAGAGAATAAGAGAGAAGATTTGATTGGCGCTTTTGCTTTTTGTTTCCCAGACCACATCCAAAGCCTGTGCCAGTGAATCTCAAGAGGGGCAAAATAGACAATATATGAGTCAGTCAAAGCCGGCGAACCGCCGCCGTCATCACCGCCATCACCACCACTGCCACCAGTAATAAGCTGCTTTATTTTTCCCTCTCTTCTTTTCATCCACACAAGAAATATTCCTGCTTTGCGACCTGAGAAATAAAACAGTCTTTGTCTCTCTTTTCTAGTGGGTAATTTTGCATACCATCTGTTTGTTTGAAAGGTTTTTTCTTTTTCTTTTTCTTTTTTTTTTCTTTTAATGCTATCTTAATTTTTAGACTATTTTCATGAATTTTTTTTTAGGAAAAATATAAATTTATATCTCTTAGAGTTGTATCACTTTAAACCTTACAATTAATAATTATATTAGTATAGACTTTAAACTTTTGTAATTGTATTAATTTATACACTTCATCAAAAACTTTATGTGAAACTTACAATTGTATCAATTAAACTCTAAAAATTTCATAATTGAATTAATTTAGTTTCTTAGTCAAAATTTCGTTTGAGAATCATCCATACATTTACTTTAACCATCTATTCTGTAAAATCGACATTTGAAGAAATAATTTACACACGTTCGAGGATTACTACATTTATGATTTTTAAAAGTAATCATAATGAATTATCTAAATTAACTGATTTATGAAAATTTAAAAGTTTAATTTACTTAAATTATAAGTTTCACATCATTTTAGTTGAACGAAATTTGGAAGAGTGTGTAAATTGACACTCTTATTAAAAAAAAGTTCAAAATTTTAATTGATATAACTCAAAAGTTTAGATGGATAAATTAATATTTGTCATATATATATATATATATATATTTTTTTTTTTTTTGAGGACTTTTTTTTTAGCTATTTTTGGGTGTTTTCATTATTCAAAATGTGACAAAAACAAACCTAATTTTCTCTCACAAGTCACTTTCTTTTTGGCTTCTTCACTGCCAATTCTAAAGCAACCTCTCTCTCTCTCTCTCTCTCTCTCTCTCTCTCTCTCTCTCTCTCTCTCTCTCTCTCTCTAAGTTATAAATTTGCAATTCCCATATTTGTATTTTACTGTTTGTTTATAACCTCTTTCTTTATGATGCACACTTTTATCTTTCTTTGGTCTTTGAACATTTTTTATTATTTATTTATTATTATTTATTTTTTTGGAACTGAGGCGTATGCAGATTGAGCTTTATTTTCTTATCTTGTGATTGGAATTTTGGAAAATGTAAAAAGGAAAATATTCCCATGAAGAGAGAAAAAATTGTGTTCTCCAGTTATGGAATATAATCAGCCTTGTCCCTCACCCTCTCAAGTTTCAACCCACCCAAATTCAAAGCTGGATGGACCATAAAAAGTATCTCCCAATTCAAATCCATTTGTTAAAAATATATCTTAAATTAATTATACTTATTGAAGATTGATTGTCCGAAGTAAGGCCTAAGCCCATAGATACTGGGTTCTTAAATCCCAAATGAGAAAGTCAAACATTTAAACTTCAAGTGAGTTTGCCCTCATCAAAAGAGAAATGGTCGAGTTGAACTTCACACTAGCACCCTGCAATATTGAGAGTCACACTTACTCTAACATTGTTGTTAAAGTCATTACACATGTTTCAAGCAAGAGTTAGAAGATGTACTTTATAAATAGCATTACACTATTTTTATCTATTAACTTAAGCATCAGAGTGTACTCGACTCAACACCACATTAGTGTGAATACTCTCTTGCAGGTTGGCTCTAGTGATGCGTCTAAACCAGAGGAGTGAGGAGGGTGCACAACAAGATACTTGCAACAACAATAATACCAAATATATTTCAAGTTTCAACGGTAGTTTTTGGCATTGAAAGTTTCATTTTTAATCTTTGAACTTTGGGATAGTTTCAATTATTTGCATTAATAGATGGATGGAATCTAATGGAACAATTAGATGCATGTGACAATATCGTAAATTGATATAACAACTCACATCATAAATTGATATAACAACTAATAGGTGAAACATTGGTTATTCGAGAATGATATAATAATACCTTCAAAATTGAGGACAAAAGTGTGGTAGAAATTGAATTGTAAAGTTAAGGGAAGACTCAGGCTTGAGAATGTTGTCAATTTCAATACGGAAACCCCTTTTTTGATGTGAATTTCTTATGCATGTTCATAATTAGTTTTAACATATTCAAATGTTTCCTTAATCATCTCTTCCTCATCATTAATTAATAATTACCTGTGTTTTCTTTAATAATTTGGTAGTACAGTACATGCTGATCCATGATTTAAAAAAAAAAAAAAAAAAAAAAAGGAAAAAAAATAGAACTTAAGATTTTTGGACCACACTATGAACTGAAAAGAAAGTAACTGAGACAATTAATTTATATGTACACATCTTTTTCAAACAGTCAAAAAGTAAAATTGAAATGGTTTCCTCTCATCTATATAGATATGTTTTGGGACCCTAAAATCACTCCTAAAGTATATATACATATATATACAACCTCAATACTACATTACAATGTTGGAAAATGTGACTACATTTTTTAAGTTTATGATTTAACCTAAGCTTTGTTCCTATTATACTTTTTTCCTTCGGCAAACCATACTTCATCTTGGAATTCAAGTACAAGTTTAGTCTCTAAACTTTTAAATTTATGTCTAAAAATAAGTTTCTGAACTGTCAAAAATATCTATTAGATTTATGTACTTTAAATTTTGTTTGATATAATTCTTAGAACATTCAAATTGTGCATCTTATAAGATTTTTAAGACCTCGTTTAATAACTATTTGGTTTTTTGTTATTGACTTTAAAAAATTAAGCTTAAAAGCATTACTTGGACTCATAAATTTATGTATTTTTTTTTATCTAATTTCTACTAATATTTTCAAATACCAAGCAAATACTTTTTTTTTTCTCTTTTTTACAATACGTGGGGTGAGGGAATCAAACCTCAAATTTCAAACTTCAAAGTTGATAGTACAAGTAAATGTTAGTTGAGTTATGCTCATATCGGTGAACTAAGCAAAATTTTGAAATATTTTTCAAAAACTCGTTTTTTCTTCTTTTTTAAATCTTGACTAATAATTTAAATGCTTCTTTAATAAATGTGAACATCTTAATAGGAAAATCGGATAGAAACGAGCACAAATTTAAAACACATAAAACTAAAAATGAAACTGTTCTCAAATGGGACCTAAGTTATTCAATAACTTCTAGAGTTCATAGACCAATATACAAAATTAAAAGTTTTAACCTATTAGAAACTTTTAAATTTTAGGGACTTATGAGGGACACAAACCTGACATTTCTAGGAATTTATTAGGCATTATAAAGTTCATAAATTTATTGGGCATTATCTTATTATTATTTTTTTTGGACTAAACTTATAATTTAATCTTAGGGAGGGAAATTTAATATAACAGGATCTATCTCTTTAATAGATTGGACTTAAAAAATAATTAACTATAGCCTTCTTTTTTTAGTCAATTTGAATATATAGCTCAATTTATTAAATCATATATTGTTGATTAAGATATTAGAGGTTCAAATCTTTACTCTAAAATATTAAATAATTATTTAGTTGAAGTATTATTAACAATTTCTAGGAAGTAATTTTTTTATTAAAAAAATTGAAGATCCTAATAAGATTAGACAAAAAAAAAATATATATATAAAACGATATTTATTAATAATAGTAATTGTAGTTTATGCGAATACCCTTTTTCATGTTTGTTATACTAAAAACATTCTTTGAGATAAAAAAAAAAAAAAAAAAAAAA
>QLSR01000366.1:50331-95881 GCA_031780015.1 Citrullus colocynthis
AAAAAAAAAAAAAAAAAAAAAAAATGAGGGTAGAAATCTTTACCCTTTGTTTATCAAAAGATTTGTAACTCATAATGTACATCAATTAATCATGCATTTTCACATTTATTGTATATAAAAAAAGAAAAAAAAAACATTTCTTAAGGTCAAAGATTTAAACTTTAAACATAAAAAAAAAAAAAAAAACATGAAGGTTCAAATCTTTATTCCAATGGTTGGTTTAACTATATTTACCAATCAAAAGATTTATAGCTCATAATGGACGTTGGGTACTCTTGCATTTCCACACATCTATGGTACTATAAAGTATATTGCACTGAATTTCAATTCTCTACTCTTGCCATTATATGCGCTACCAAAAAAATAATAATAATAATAATTGAGTACTTATGCCAAATGTTTAAATTCTCTCTCCCTACCATTATAAAAATTATATTCTATTTTCTTACATTTTTTTCGATAACATGTAAATGAGAGGATTGAACCTCAGATTTCGAAGTTAATAGTTAAAATTCGTATCAATAGAGCTATACTCATGTTGTCATATTTTCTTACCATATTATATATATATAGATGGATTAAATTAAATCGTGACTTTTTAAAAAAGAAAAAAAATTTGAAGCTAAAAATGAACAAGGGAGAAGGAGAAGATTGGAGAAGGCATTGATGATAGTTGTGGGACTGAAATATCAGGTGTGAGCCCAAAAAGCCTTCACATTCATATTATTAAATGCAATTACCTTCTTCTTCTTCCCTCTCCCCAAAAATTGGACCCTCTAAAAGAAAAAAAATGTGGTTTCTTCCAATTTTGTCTTTCTCTCTTTCTCCACCATTCATATTTCTCTTTCATAGCCAATATTGAAAGATATTGCCTATTTATTATTCCACTCAACACTTTGAATTTTCCATCTTGTTTTAAAATGGTGGCTTAGCTTAGGGATTTGAGTTAAGCTTAAGGGTCAAATATGATTTGCTTTTTCTTTTAATCATTATTTGGTGGATATTGTTCGATTATGTATGAATTTGAGCTTTTGTTTCACCTACCTCATTTTTAGGTTGGTTGATTTGGTGGATTATTGAGATACTGATTCATATCTTTTGTCGAACTATTGTTCATAGTTGATTTTTCTTTTCAAATTTGTTTTTCTCCAAAATAAATCAATTACAAATAACAAATTAAGAAAATGACTTTTATAAAGTAGTTAGTATCAACAATTTAATTACGACTTCTTCTTTTTTTCTTTTTTCTTTTTTTAACAATGAAAAGATTGTTGAGGTAAAATTAAAGTGAGTTTAGCTCAATGACAATTAACATAATTTTCTCCTTGGAAGAAGGTCCGATTCCTCGTTCCCGTAGTTGTTGTACTAAAAAAAAATTGTTTGAAGATTATTATTTTTTTAAGGAAAAAGTACTATTTCAGTCCAAAATTTTCATTCTTAGATTTTAAAATGTTACACTTTTGACTTTGAGTTTGATTTTAATTTTTATTTGGTCCTTAGGACGTTTTAGAATTTTATATTTTTGCCATTGAATTTTGAGTTTAATCTTCATTTGGTCTCTACAATTTCGATATTTCATACTTTTACCCTCTAGTTTCAACTAATGTGTACTTTCGTATTTGGTGTTAACTTTTAATTGATTAATTTAAAATAATTATGATGTAATTTTTTTACTTAATTCTGGTAGTGATGAAAAATTAGTGAAATCTAATTTAATTTTAATTATCGAGGGTTAGGGTGAATTTAAATGAGTTTTTTTTTTTTTTTGGTACAACAATAGTGAGGTATAAATTAATATTTAGCTTACAAGAACTTCATAAAAAAAAAAGTCTCTCTCTTATGTTTACTTTATTTGTTTTAGTACATATATTTTTTTAATTCAACAAATGTGGGGTGAATAATGAAATAGGCATCATATCCATTGAATTTTAATTAGATTAACATTTCACAATTGTCATATATTTATGCGAAAAAAATTGGAGTACGACGTAGGTTGGACCATCTTGAAGTGCATCCATTCAAAATATGTGGTACATTTTTTTTTTTTTTAACTTTTATATGGTTAAAAAATTGGGAGCATTAAATTAGGTGCAACTTAGGTTATACCTAATCATTGTTATATATATATGTTAAAAATCGAGATATAAACAAATTATTCAATATAATTTACACACCAAATCGAAACAAGTATAAAAATTCAAGAGGGAAACAAAATTAATGGATCACATATAATAGACGTAAAATAATATATAGACAAATAAACAAGTATTAATAAACATCATTTGCTTGATCTGTTAGCAAATGAGCCTGATCTGTTAGCAAATGAGCATGGAAACAATTATTGATGACGACAATAATAATAATAAAGCTAAAAATCATTTATATTACATACAATATTTATTTGACTAACATAGTATATATATAAGAGTGACAGATATAACAGTAACTAAATTAGCAAACAGTCGTAAATAGAAGATGAAAGCAAAAAATGCTGCACATTTACTGTTTTTTAGTGTAATAAAATGGAGAGATTCAAACAACAAACTTGTTGTTGTTAACGCATACTTCAAAACACATGCAATTTTAAATTATTTGATATAGTAAATTAATGATAATTTTAATAACATTGGAGTGATAAATGTCTAAAATTAAACTAATATGCAAGAAAATCATTTTTGTTTATGTAGATACACTATTCGTACACTTTTGAACCAGTTTAGATCACATCTAAACAAATTAAAGTGGGACAAATACAATGACATGAACATGGTGCGACAAAAAATCGACAAGTTTATTATACTAAGACCCACAAGAACACATATGAAACTTAGATCCCGAATATTGGGCAGATGTTGTTAAAGGAGGTAAGAATACTTTGTATTTGGTATGAATTGAAGTAATTTTCTAATTAAGAGATGAATTATTTTGGATTTCGGCATGCCCTAATTAGAAGCCTGCAGTGAAACAGAGGTTTGTCTCGGGCGTGCAAATTTATAAACATTTACTTTTATGTTATGATTACTGTTATTGTTATTTGGAATTAGTTTTATATTTATTTGAGTAATTACAATATTAATTTAAATAAATAAAAGCCTTTCCACCCGCACGCTCATCATGTGAAAATGGGCCGGACACACAAGCATGCTGCTTCAAACATCATCATTGTACCATAATCCTCTAATTAAAATTAGGATCCGACTCAATCGTAAATTCGTAATATTATATTTAGATTTATAAAAAAATTATGCACTATTTTCTCAAACAATTGAAAGTTCTTTTTTTTTTAAAAAAAAAAATCACTTGCAACTAGTATTTAATGGATATTTCAAATTCAAAAAACTTCTAATTTGTTGTCTTATTCTACAAAAATGGTTGCTTGAGGGTGATTGGGTTATGTCCTGTGGTTTTCTTTTTGTAATAGAGTTGTTTATGTTCTCTTGGTTTTCTCGTGACTTCTTTTGTAATTCTTTTCCCTTTTCTTATGGGCTTGACTTTTCTTATGGGCTTGAAGAATTTTTTTTAGAGTAATTGATTCTTAAATAGAGTGTCTTCTGTTTTATTTGAAGTTCTCTTTCTGTATCTAATGTGTTATTGGTTAATTTAATTCATTTAAAAGTTAGCTCGAGGAAGAAGTTGTGCGATGCCAAAGATGTTGAAAGTAAAATTTAAAAAAAAATCTTTCGAAATTGAGTTTTCTTTTTCCCTTTTTGGTATTTTACCTAATTAGTTCTTTCTTTTAAAGAAAATAAAATGGTTATGGGCTAAAATATTGGGCCTATTTCGTTAACGGGCTTTGGCGTTGGGTTTACTACTGCAATGCATCATTTGAATTAGGCCGACAGTTTTTAGTGGGCCCACAGCCCACGATATCTACCGATCACAATGTTTATTTTTTATTTTCCCTTTTCTTTTGGTAATTTATATTTCGATGTTAAGTAAATATGATTTTCATCAAATTCATGGAATATGATTCTGATCGTAGTTATAGATTCACGTAAGTTAATCTACTGTCTAGATAGATAGTCAAAAGGTTGCTTGTCCTGTAAAAAGAGAAGTTCGTATCAGTTTGATACTGTGTGACTAATTAAACTTCAATACTTAAATTTGATTGCAATCATATTGAGTTCGTATCACTTTTTCTTACTACACATATGTCGAGGACAACATAGATGGAGCCAGCGAGTAGTTAAGATAGGAGGCACACAATCAAACCCTTTGTGAGTGGTTGGTGTTCTTCATTGTGAGTGAATCATCACAATTTTTAAAATATAATCCTAATAGCGGATCTAAATTGACTATTCATGTCTTTGAGTGAAGATTTCAAAGAAAGTTTTTTTTTTTTTTTTTTTTTTTTTTTTTTTTTGGTGTTAAAATTACAATTCTAAACTTTCATGCCTAATAACAAGTTATTTAAAATGTACTCAAACTTCACCATTAATTTAACCTTACTTTTAAAATCACTCAAACTTGTTGGTTAAGGTATCTACTTCGTTAAATAGTTTCTTTTCTAAAAAAAACTACTTATTGAAAAACGAAATATTTGAGAAAAACGTGAGAAATGAAAATTTGACTCGGGATCAATTAAAGCACAATTTAATGCATAATACACTAATTATCATTCACAAGTTGACATTTTGGCTCAAAAACACTAAAAAGGGGAAAAATGATTAAATTACAAATGTAGTTTTTAATTTTGAAGTTTGTATCTATTTGATATCTAAACTTTCCAAATTACAAATTTAGCACTAGACACAAAATTAAAAATTTAATGATTTTTAGACATCAAATTTAAAAATTTAGATACTTTCCATACACTTTTTAAATTTTAGTGTTTAAATGGTAGGGGTGAAAGTCCGTTCAATTTTGGGGTTAATCTAGAATCAAAACAAACTTATGAGACTTATAAAAGGGATCTAAGATCGATGTCCAATAAAGAACAAAATCAATCGATTGGTTCTTGATTTTTTGCCTTTTCTTTTTTTTTCTTCTTATACCTTTTCATTATTTGTCGGGCTTTTGTTTTGAATTGGTCTTTTTTTTTTTTTTAATTAAAATTGGGTCTATTTTTATATATCAAAATTGGACAATTTTATTTTTCTGTTAGCATTTTTCTAAATAAAAAACGCATCATGATAACTAAAATACTAAAATTGACCTCATATTAGAGTTTATTTATAAGGTATATATACAATTGGTTCAATTTGGTTTTGACTGGTTTTTTCAATAAAAAATCGATTTGAACAAATATTTTTTTGTTTTTTCCCACATACAAATCAAGATGTCAAATTTTATACTAAAAAATCAAATCAAACCAATGATTCGATTCCATTTTCCAAATTTGTAGTTTTTGTTGCGCTCCTATTAAATAATAACCTAGACATGAGGTTAAATTGTAAATTTAATCCTTATGGTTTAAAATTAGAATTTAGACCTTGTGGTTTGATAGGACTCTCCAAATAGTTCCTAAATTATGGATTAAATTCTAATTTTTTTTTTCTAAATCATAGAGACCAAAATATAACTTTTAAAATCATATAGAATCAGTTCCAACTTTTTTGTCAGACTCTAAGAACTAAATTTACCATTTAACCGACACTTAATATCAAATTTTCGAGAGTAAATTTGTTATCTTGTGAAGGTAAATTGACCACCAAACCCAAAAAAGTCCGATTTTGCATATTACAATACAACAAAGACCTCCACAATTGTATCGGAGTAAACGAATAGTAGAAACATAGAAGACATTCGTTGAAGATTTGAAGTATGCGGGAAAATTAGTATGGATAACCCAAAAATTGGGCTGAAAATGCTAAAGGACTCGAATTCTAAAAAAAAAAAATGAAATGCCAAATGACCATTTACTAACGTCAAGTCCAGATGAAATTATCGAAATGAACCCGCACACGCAAAAAAGTTGATCTCGCTCTCACTTCATTTTCTCACTCACAATCATTCTCATTTCTCTCATTTTCTCTCTCACTCTGTCGCTTACCGAAATTGGTTGCGTTAGAGCTTGGACTCTTCGTGTTGGAGAAAAAGAAGATGCAAGACAAGAAGAAAAAGAAAGAGAAGAGAAAAGAGAAAAAGAAAGAGAAGAGAAAAGAGAAGAAAAAGAGAAAGAAGGAAATACCGGGGAAGAAGAAGAAAAAAAGATAAGTGGACAACCCCATAATTTCATGTGGTTATAACATTTAATTATTTAACCTTTTCGAAAAAATGCCACTTTGAGCCATTGAAATAGGCTTTTTATGCCATTATTCCGAATTTGCGTGTAAGAGGAAGAAAGGCCTCCGAAGCTCCGAGAATTCTGTAATTGAGTTTCGGAATTGGCTTGGCTATGGAAGAAACCTCGTCGATTTTCATCTGACCTTATGTTTTCCTTACTTTTCCATGTTTTCACGCCCACCCTACTTCTTCTTCCAGCGACCATGTCTTTGCAACTCCCAACTTGCTTCTCATCCTAAATCACAATGTCGTCGATGCATTTCTGCCGCACGCTTTTCTCTCCGGGGGTTTTCTCTGCTCTTCCCGGTTTGATTCTCACCGCCTTGTTTCTTGTGTTTCTTTATCTGTCTGTTTCCTTTGCTGTGTCGTCAATAGGTTATGTATGTGGTCCTTTCTGTTAAGTTTTAGTGTTTGGTTATTTCAAGGCTTGATAGTTCAGCCCAATTGACGACGGAATTGATTTCTGGATGTCATTCTGAGAGAATCGCTATGAAAAGGCATTTTGCTTTTAATTTCTTGATGTTTGAAGAGTTCTTCTGCTTTTATGTTTGGCGGCGTAATTGTTTTGAGGAATGTTTTCTTCATGGCTCTTCCATTCAAGAGAAAAATGAAAAAAAAAGAGTGGTGTTTTCTTCATCTTATTTGTAGTGGTTCTTGGAAGAATGTTTTGAAATGCGACAGTGATGGAAAATTTTCTTTTCTGGATCCTGTGGTTAGAATTGGATGACTTTGTTGGTTACCAATGTGGACCCCCCCTTTTTTGGGTAAACATTAGAAGGAATTTGGGAAACAAATGTTTCCGAAATAGTATTGGCGTTTAGAAGGTTATTAGATATGTTATAATGTATATGACAATTATATTATGATTGGTTCGTATGCTATGGCTTTCTTTGTCCTCTTTGCTTGTTTCGCACCATACAAAGTAATCTATTTTGTTGAGGCAAGGATTTGTAACTAAAAGTAAACTGATTAAGCATGTAAAATAAAACATTCCAGTACTATAACATGGTAAATACGATGCCCTTTTTGTGTTGCATGAACTTTTCTATTTTCTACTGTTGCAGGCTTTGTGGGGGCACTAAACCAGGATTTCCAATTCAGGTTTGGACCTTGTTGTAGGCTGTACAGCATCTACAGCAGTAAATTTGACTTTACCGACTTGACGTAAGATTATTACATATTATGCTTACAACTATTTGAAATTTCTAATCAAGCATTTGACTTCTGTATCATTTTAGTTTTGCTTTCCTCAGCATTATCAACTGTTAAAGTATCTTTTTTTGGTAAAAGAAACAATTTCATTGATAAATGAAAAAGGGGAGAACCCCAGTCACCCAAAGGAGATTACATCAAGGAACGGCAATTACAGACAAGAAAAGATATGTTGAAATGACTAAAAGAGTGCTGCATTTTGCACCAAGAGAAAGCAATAAACAAAACCTATTCTACAAAGCGATCAAAAGGGGAAAAATGGTTATTAAAAGGCCGATTATTACGTTCGCCCCACAATCTCCAGAAGAAAACACGCACAATAGCCACCAAACCGTTTTCTTAGTACCACCAAAAGAATGACCCACTAGTAAGGAAGACAAAACAGTAGAGATGGAGCTTGGATTGATGAAAGACCAACCAAAAGCAACCAAAATAATGTCCCAAAATTTGGAGGCAAATGAGCAATGTAAAAACAAGTGGGTAGGAGATTCGGCACACTGACAACACATAATGCACCAAGAGGGAGATAGACACATATATGGGAAATGGCGCTGCAAACGATCAGTGGTATTTGATGGCACCCTAGCTAAGCTCCCAAAGGAAGATTTTGACCTTCTTGGGATAACAATCTTTCCAAATCAAAGAATATAGATCAGCTAAGATGGAATCAAATGTGCCCACCTAATCAACCATAAGGGACTTAACTGTAAAAGTCATAAATGGATCCAAAGGCTAAATCCAAGAATTAGGAGAGGAGGCCAATCTGACAGATGCCAAGTGTTGTGACAGGGAAGCCCATTTCAGAATTTCTGACTCAGTAAGGTTACGACGAAGATATAAGTCCCAAGCATCGGAGGATGAAATTCACACATTAGCCATAGTAGCCTCCAGATGCTGAGTAATGCGTAAGAGTCTTGGAAACACAGATGAAAGGACACCACAACTAAGCCAAGAGTCATTCCAAAAAGAGGTAGTAGAACCATCACCAATTCTCTGACGGATACGATCAGTAACCAATCCAATGAATTGACAAATAGACTTCCAAGGGGCTTTACAGGAGCATTAGAGATCAGGGTAGGCCAAGAACAATCCCCATCATAATATTTGGCCACAATAAGAGTTCTCCATAGAGCATCATGCTCGGCAGGAAACAGCCAAATCCATTTTGCAAGAAGGGAGGGCCCCTCAAGGCTTGAGGGCGTTGAGAGGTTCCCCAATTCACGTTGTGCATGCCACCATCACCCTGGGCACCCTCCCAAGAGAAATCACGAACCATCTTATCAAGGCAATTGATGATAGAGGAGGGAGCTCTGAATAAGGATAAAGTATCTTAATAGTGTACTGTGTGGTTACGTTGGATTGAGTCTATTCAGAAGAGTTTAAAAGTTCGATATCCCTACCAGAAGACATATTTAATGTGACTGCCTCAATATGGCTGCTACCTCCATTATAAGTCTTTCACTTTTACCAATTAATAATTACCGTACAATTGAAACAGACTGTGAACCAAGCAGTCATGGGAGATTAGCTACAATGTGGTGAAGACTCCTATTAACTGTTCAGTCCAAAATTTACCTTTATTCTTTTAACTACCTATTTAAGAGTGAAGATTGGGAAGTGTCTTATTTTCTCAATTGTTTGCTTTTATTGGAGTTCTCAATGCTCTTATCTTTATGTGACCTGTGATTTTACTACTGCTCACCCTTCTATATTTTTTGTGAACCATTTGCAAGAGCTACATTCATTCCTCTGTTTATTAATTCTTCACTGGGTTCTTTTTACTCATAGACGTCCCCATTCATGGTATCCACATGCACGAAGGAAACGTCGCAAAATTTTTCTGCACATGGGTCCAACAAATAGTGGAAAAACTCACAATGCTTTGAAGAGACTTGAATCAAGTGATTCTGGTACATGGCAATCAATATCATGAATTTACCTTTTAGTTTTTTGTTCTCTCAATTCAATATTATTATTGAGACTTGGAGAGACTAAAACATGTACGTGGATATCTTTTGAATCCCTACATCTGTCTTCTTATGCAGGCTTATATTGTGGTCCCCTGAGATTATTAGCCTGGGAAGTCGCAAAGCGATTGAATAAGGCTAAAATTCCCTGTGATCTGATCACGGGACAAGAAAGAGAGGAAGTTGATGGTGCAAAACATAAGGCCATGACTGTTGAGATGGCTGATGTAACCTCCAGCTACAGTTGTGCTGTCATCGACGAAATTCAGGCATGTTAGTAGAGTTCCCTCCTAGGAATTCGGGTGATACCTCACTCAATTAAGAAAGTCTGTCCAGTAGTAATTATTAGTGGTGAAAATTGTAGCTATCTATATTCAGTAATTGAAGTATATATAGCTGGGGCTGTTGGAATTCAATTTTGCATCAGTAGAGCTAAAGAAAAAAATTACCATGCTCTGATAACATTAGGTTTTATTTTTTCATTTTAGAGCTTCACCATGACCCAAGCACAAAATAAAGATTTTCTTTGTTTAAACATAAAAGAAGACAGAATGAATGCTGGTAAATGTATATGTTTATATTTGAGTAAAGCTAAATTCATGTATTCAATCATTAAAAGTATTTTATGGTAACAAGATCAATAATTTGATTTCTTTTGGAAAGTGGTCGAGGACAACCGGGGCTCTAACTTGTCAAACGCTTTGTTGAAATAAAATGTTGAAGATTTAAACTTAGTTTATTTGTTATTGGTTTTCTTACTTCAGATGTTGGGCTGTAAGACAAGAGGTTATTCATTTACACGTGCACTACTTGGACTTTGTGCTGATGAGGTTCATCTTTGTGGAGATGCGGCTGTTGTACCCCTTATTCAGGAAATTCTTAAAGTAACTGGTGATGACATTGAGGTAACGATATGTTACACTTGCCTTGAGAAAAATTATAGATGTTTTTCTGCAGTGTTTACTATATCAGACAACAAAGTTGACAGTTATATCATTAAACTATCGTATGAGTTTGAAAGATATATGCTATTGTTGATATATGGTAGTCTTTCCATCACTTTTAATAGTTCAAGGCTTCAAGTTGATAATGATCTTTTTCATCGTATCCATATTTTTGTTTTATAAAGCGTTCTAGCACTTTCTTTGCTTTAGGTGCAATACTATGAGAGACTTTCACCTCTGATTCCAATGAATGTTCCACTTGGACCCTATTCTAATATTAGGAAGGGTGATTGCATTGTCACCTTTTCACGTCGTAAAATATATGGTTATAAGGTCAGTCTCTTTATTATCTTGTCTAATGTGTATTCTTTGCACAGCCTTGAAAATTTCATTTGATAATTACTTATCCAAAACTCTCACGGACATAGTTTTGACACTTCAATTATCTTCATCTCTCCCTCCTTTTAATGTTACTGCTTATGGGTTTCAACAACTTGCTATTTCTTAGCTCACCGCCTTCAACAACTTTGGTGAATTTTTAAACTCTAATTTGTTTTTGTTCTCTTTCTTTGCTAGAAAGAAATTGAAAGGAAGGGTGGACATCTTTGCTCTGTAGTTTATGGTTCACTACCACCAGAAACTCGAACACGGCAGGTATTAGAATCTGCCTGATTCTGATAAAACTTTTTTTCCATTGGTTATAACTTAAGCTGTGCTTTCCACATTTTCACCCTTTTTCTGATTTTAGCCTTTCTTTTTTTTTGATTTCCAATAGGAAATGCTTTATATAATCTACCTATAGGTGTTTTGGATCTTTCATTTCATTCATCAATGAAATTCATTTCTCTTCTCTTTTAAAAAAAAAAAATTGGCAATCCTGGAATTGCTGAGTTGAGATGCCTTTTAGAACTGCAGGCAACGATGTTCAATGATACAACCAGTGAGTTTGATGTGCTGGTGGCTAGCGATGCCATTGGGATGGGTCTTAATTTGAACATCTCAAGGATCATATTTTCAACTGTGGAGAAATTTGATGGTTTTGAGATGCGGGAGCTTACTGTACCAGAGATCAAACAGATTGCAGGTAAATTAAACTGGCATTAATTTATGATTTATGTGGAAATATTCTTTAGAATTTGATTGAGCATTTGAGTGGCATATGCTGGGGCCTGCTATAGGGGTTAGTGATTGTCTATGGATACTTTTTCTTTTTTATATACTTGTTTAATAATAAACCTGGAAGTGCCTATGGAGATACTATCAGTCTGTCATCAAGATACAGTAGAAATCAGTGGGTTATCAGATCCATGGCTATTTCAATTCTTAGCTACTCTGTAACTCTTCTGGTCCCTGCATTCGTGGAATATGAATTGTTCTACGTATCTTATGATGATTTCATGAGTCCGGAAACTGGAAGCTATGTCTGCTAAAGGCATCTAATTGAGTTTGAATACTTGTAGCACAATAATACTAAGACATTTCAATTTCTCAGCTTTACTTACAAAGTCTATTTAATACGATTACTTCAATTGATAATATCTCCCAGTCCTTGCTGGATATTAATGTATTTCTTTCAGTTTTTCTTGACCAAGTTCTAACTTCTAACCTTATTCAAAGTTCTAATATACCATACTGTTTTTCTTTTGAAGTAGTTAGCAAGTCTCTTTCCGTCCTTGATGAGGTCTTAATATCTCTTCATGCGTAACACAGCTGATCTCAATGATCTGCTCCTATGAATTGGCATACACATTATTGTCTCCATGTTTGTGAATGGAAGATTTAGGCTATTGTATAAGATTAAAGTCTGAACAATTTTGGAGTCCTAAAGATACGCCCATCTTCCGTTAGCAGGATGCTTATGTCATTTTCTTGCTCTACTTTCTATCATAATACTTGCATCTAATTTTGCGAACATCAATAATTTGCTTTCAACTGTTCCATTACTCCACATATCTGCTGTATTATTAAAAAAATTGGGAGTTTATTTCTTGTTTTGTATTTAGGTAGAGCGGGCAGGTACGGATCCAAATTTCCCATTGGTGAAGTAACTTGTTTAAATGAAGATGATTTACCCTTTCTTCATTCGTCGCTTAAGTCTGATTCTCCCACTATAGAGGTGATTTTTTATCTAGAAATATATCCAAAATTGGCTTCTTGGCTGGATGTAATTCTTTTAAATCATCTAAAATATATGGTTAGTTTTTTTTTTTCTTATCGGGTTTTGAAAACTCAATACTGCAGAGAGCTGGGCTATTTCCAACTTTTGAACTCATATATTTATATTCCCGTCTGCACCCTGAAAATGGCCTGCGGCAGATACTGGTAGGTTGTTGCTTGACGTTCTTCTATTAATTGTTAATATATTTATATTAATCGTTCCATCTTGTAATCAATCATTGGTACCTAATATATGATCGTTGATACCTATGTATCTCATGCATCCATGAGATAAGAAACTTCATAGAGGTTCTGACAGGACATATAGTTTGATCAACTTCCCAGCAGTTTTTAACATAGTTTGGTTAGTTATTTGTATTGGAACATTCAATTAAATAACCATAGTTGCCAGTATTCGATTTGAGGTTCCTTGCACACCTCGACACAAGGAAGTCTGAAAGCTATCGACTTTCTGCTCCTTCAGCCTGGTAGCCTGGTTTTATTGTACACATGAAATGCATTTGTTACAAAAGCAGAACATGTTGAATCATTATGGGTTTTCTCCATTTCACAATACTAGTCTTTGAGGGCCACAACGGATAGAGAAAGTTCCTCTGTGTAGATTTATGACTGACGTTTCATAATTTTAATATTTTCTGCAGGAGCACTTCGTTGATAATGCTAAATTATCTGAAAATTATTTCATTGCTGACTGTGAAGGAATGTTGGTATGTTCGTCTACTGGATGTGTCTTGTTGAAAAGTAGTGTTATTCAATTTTGCCAAATTTCCTCTCTTCGTAATGCGTCTTTAATATTTTTCATGTTGCAATTCTTGGAATCAGAAAGTTGCTGCCGTCATTGATGAGATGCCTCTCAGTTTGCATGATAAGTACCTTTTCTGCATCAGGTAAAAATGAAAAGTGCGAGTTTTCAGTCATTGTAGATTTCACTTTCTAGAGCTTTTCTCAAATGAAAGTTTCAGTTTAACAAATTATATACTTATTTTAAACTATTATCAGAATAATTTTTTTTTTTTTTTTAGGGCCGTTTTGATAACATTTCCGTTTTCCATTTCTTGTTTTTTTTCTCATTTTTTAGGAAACAAACTTGTTTGATAATTGTTCTCATTTCTTATTTCTAAATTTTGAGAAATATTTCTAAAAAATTGGCTAAAATTGAGAAACAAAATGTAGTTTATCATGTTTCTGTTTTTTTATCTTACCATTCTCACAAGTAATCATTCTCAACTTTTGGTGTATTGGTATCAGGCGTCCATAGTAACTAACTTCCCTCTGCCAGTTATGAGTTCAATTGAAGTATTTTTTGGACTTCTTTTTTTTTTTTTTTTTAAGAATATGTTTTTTCATTACATTTTTTCATTTTTTATTTTCTTTATTAATTATGTTATCTACAAAAATAATTCTCTCATATTTATATTTTATTTTATTTAAAAATTTTAAAGTTCTATGTTATTTAGATTATATATTATTTTAATTTTTAATATGTACATTAATTTATTTATATTTCAAATTTCAACTCCCAGTATGAGCACTTTTTTTTTCTTTTATATTTATTTCCATCTTTTATATTTTATTAATTTTTTTATTTACAAAAATAATTATGCTATGTTTATTTTATCTTAATGTTGAATTTTAAAATTCTCCAACATTTAGATGTATATATTATTTAATTTTCGCCCTGTATATTAATTTTTTTATATCTCAACTTTTGAGTATTAAATTTTGTAATATGTCTGTTTATATATTATTTTAATTTTAATTTTAATATTTTTAGTATATCTGAAACCGAGTAGAATTTTACAATATATAAATTTTGTTAGTTAAGACATTCATTTAGCTTAACTTTAATATTTTACAACAACGACATTTACATAATTATATAATTAGGTTGGATTTGACTCTGACACCATTTAAGAAAAATGACTCGAGTTAGACTGATCAAATTTGAGCAACATATGAAGGATATAATACAACCAACTTTGTTATTATATTTTGTTGTTATTGAGATTTTACTTCTATTAGATGACATAAAATTTTGATAATATCTTTTTCTATGTTTAATATATGACATATCTTCTTCTTTTATATTATATTTTTACAAAAAAAAAAAACAAGAAATAGTTATCAAAGTAAATTATGTTTCTGTTTTTAAGAAACAGAAATAGTTATCAAACATAATCCTGTTTTTTGTTCTCAAAAAAGAAAAAATAGGAAATAAGAAACAGGGAACGAGAAACAAGAAATAGAAAACGGAAACGTTATCAAACGGGCTCTTACGAACCTGTTTATACTAATGGCTGTTGGTGCCTCATTTTTATGCAGCCCTGTGGACATGGCTGATGACATTACATCCCAAGGTCTTACACAGGTCTAATTGATCTGTGGCTATTGTTATATTTTATTTTCATCAGTTGGAAACTTATATGATTGCACTCATTATGCATGATGAAACAGTTTGCTCAAAATTATGCGAATAAAGGCATTGTTCGGCTACGAGAAATATTCACAGCAGGGACGCTTCAAGTGCCGGAAACACAAGCTGCACTGAAGGAGCTGGAATCCATTCACAAGGTGAACATATAATTCAAAGCTCTCTCTCTCGATTCCAGGAAATTGGAAATTGAACTTATTGGATGGTTCAAAAATTGTGAAACTGTGATGTTATAATTTATAAATGCTTAGGCACCCAAAAAAGTAAATAAATAAAATAGAGGCAGGGATTTTCATTAACCATGTAATAATGGTATAGCTTGCTTTCATTCCAGCTTTTCCATGTTTGATCGACAAGCATTCTTGGTTGCAAAAGAGTGGCCAGAGTTAATTAATTGTTTTTTGCTTTTTAGTTTTGTTGGTTTTCTATTTCATTATATCCAAGTTCATTGTGGAATGTTTTCTAAAATGTAGTCTACTGCCAAACCCTAAGTATATATATCTGTTGCTATTGAATTTGAAGGTGTTGGATCTCTATGTTTGGTTGAGTTTCCGACTGGAGGAATCATTCCCAGACCGCGAACTGGCAGTTTCACAGAAGTCAGCCTGCAGCACGTATGACGCCGCGTAGTCCTCCAGTAACATTTAGTTTTATCCTGTCTCAACATTGCGGTATTTCTAATTGCTGCATGTTGGTATGCAGGTTAATTGAGGGGTTTTTGGGAAGATTTGGATGGCAAAGACCAAAAACAAGGCAATTGAAGTCGAATATCCGCTCAAGGTCCATCCTACCAGAGTGTTAAACGACGTGTCTGAGACACTAATTACATAATAGTAGCTTGAACAGCTGAGAAATTTCGAACGGTTTCTTTATCCCACTAATAGAAGAGAGCCTCATCAAGCAAAAAGGCTGCTGCTTTCTACATTCTGACCCTTCCAATTAGACATAGGTTATCTTATTTAGTTACTTTATATATTTTTTCCGGTAAATCTGGTTACATGAGTGTATCTTTTTACCATTAGTAAAGTTCTATTGTAGACAAATAAGAAAGAAGATTTTGTATACTCCTTCCCAACAATATTTCATTATTTCTATTATTTTCAATTCATGAATTCTGATTGACATATCCATTCATCGTGAATGGCAAGATGAAACGATCATATGTAGTTATGAATTCACTTTTATACTACATGATTGTATATTTTATTCATGTTATTTTAAAATGGTCTACATAATCTTAATGTCAAACTGTTACACCATTTGAGTATAAATGCTCGAGTATATATGTTTGTATTTAAATTTGTGTTTTTGCAAGTCATTGTTAAACATCTAATTGTTTGTTTGCATTAGTTCTTTCTCTAACAACACTGTGAATAGATATATTCTTGAAAGAGCCCCTATTTTGAAAATATTGCTTGAACAAACACATACACTGTAGACAGGTAGTAGCGCTACTAGAATCTCATTCTTTAACTCGTATCTTGAGCTGTTGCACAGGACATCAACTTCTCAATGATTTTCATTTCTTCTAACATACTTTTCCTCTCAAGCTCTTCCTTCAACATCGTGAATGTGGAGTCTTTAGGAACCATCTCCTTCGACACCATTTCCCCAAAGAACGAGCAAGCAAGATGGAGTTTCCCGTTCTTGCACATCCCACGCACCAGAATCGAGTAAGTCCCAGCTTCAATACTTACATCATTCTTGAACATATGATCTAACAAAAACTGCAGCACCTTCATTCTCTTCTTTTTACAGAACATCTTCAATAAAGGGTGGTAAGTCTCGAGGTCTGGCTTGCACGAAACCTCCTCCATTTTCCGTAGCCATCTTAGTGCTATCTCTTCTTGTGAATGCGCACAAGCACAAGATATCATCGTGTTATATGTCAACACATCTGGATTGACCCCCTGCTTTGTCATGTCCTCTACTATCTCCTGAACATCTGTGAGCCTACCAGCTTTACCAAGAATGAATATCAGGGAGCTATAGAATGGACTATCAGGCACACAACCCTCTTTCTTCATCTTCTCATATACTTTTAGAGCTTCATTAATCTGTTTTGCCTTCCCTAGAGCATGCATTATAATGGTGAAAGTTACTGCATTAGGCCTGCACCCCTTTTGTTCCATTTGCATCAGAATCTTATCCACTTTCCGGAAGTCCTTGTCGCGGCAATGAGCTTCAATGAAAGCAGTGTAGGAAATCACATCAGGTTCAAGTCCATTTTTCTCGAGTTCCTCCATAATCTTCCATGCCTCATTTAGCTTCCTAGCTTTGCAGTAACCATGTATTAGAACATTGAAACAGGTCAAATTGAAAGGTATTGAACCCTTGAATTCTTCAAACACATTGCGAGCTTCTTCAACACTGCCCTCCTTGACTAATGCATCCATCAGCACATTCATGGCTGCTGTGTCTGTACTAATCCCATATTTCTCTATCTTCCGGAATGCCTCAATTGCCTCCTGATACCTACCAGCCCTCGCAAGCCTCCTTATAACCTTACTCATCGTCTCCAAACTCACATACCCAGATAAATGATTCATCTCATCCACTAACTCCCACATCAGTCTAAACTTTTTAGCCTTACCCAAGATATCAACCATGGAGTTGTAAGATTCAGGCGAATGCCGATAAGGTGTTTGATCTTTCGCCCACTTGAAAATCCCATAAGCTGGGATCCAAGCATTCCCAAATCTCTTCAGCAGCTGTGCAACCAAAGTGTTGGAAACTCCGTAAGCCTTTCCATTCAAAGCTTCTGCAACGTTTTCCGGTGATGGGTATCGATTCTTTAGCATCATGCTTATTTTGTCCACTTCGTTATCGCTCGTCTCACCGAGTTTGTGCTTGATAACTTTACTGTTGTCTTGAAGCCTTTGAGATTCGAGCCAATGCACCAATGGAGGAATAGCAAAGACATCGTCTTCAGATTCTGAATGTGAAGAGCTTTTAGTATCGAAGAACTTTACCCAGTCCGGAAGGTCGGGGGATTCGGAGACCTGGGTCGATCCAGTAATGGTGCAGAGAGGTTTGGCTGAGTAAGAGATACGAATCGAGCTCCGCAAGGAAAAAATGATGCGAATTTGTGATTGTAATGCCATTTTGAACAACTCCGGCTTAATCAAGAACAGATTATATGTGTGTGTTCAGTGGAGGCGAGAGGGTTTAGCCAGGGAAATTCGGAGGGGGAGGTTTGATGAATGGGGATGCCGCCCATCTCCAGCAGCTTTGGCGGCGAAACGGAGACATTCCCACAATATCATTAAAACTCAAGCCGGACCAGTCGGTTCGACCCTTTTTTTTCCTTTTTTGCCACATTATTATGCTTTTAGAAATATCGCGGAATCCACTAACATTAAAAAAAAATTATGAGGACAAAATTTAGTGTGATGGTCATACACTCAAAATTTTTCTAATCTTATTTATATAAGTATTATGTAGTTAGTTAAATTTTTGTAAACGTAGTTTCATCGATTAATTTAAATAGTTTTTATTATTTTTTTTCTAAAAGCATTTTTTTGACTTTGACAGCCTTTAATTTCACAATTTTAGGTAGGTGACTACCATATATTGAATCTATAGTTTTTGGCCCATTGGCCTTTTTTAATAATATTTCTAATACCACTAAGCTAACCCATGATTGTTAACACCAAAACTTGTTATGTGGTGTAAATTTGAATTTTTTAAGTCATCAAACTGGACCCTTGAATAAATATTGTAATTTTTATTCTAAGTATGATTGAATTTTAAGTTAACAATTGAATGACTTTTTCATAATTCATATATTTTAACCAAAAAATATAGTTTTAATGTCGTTTTTCTTTAGAATTTAATCAATATCTTTCATATTTCATTAAATACATATCATTCAAAATGTTATTGATGAAATCAAAATTTATGATGAAAATTTATAAAACTTGATAAGTTTAGGGGTTGAGATTGATTTTTCCCTTAATATTTCAAGATGTGGGATCTCATTTATAGATGAGAGAGAAATGATAAAGATGTAAAGTAATTAATGAAAAGATAATAAAACCACCGATTAAAGAATGAGAATGAGATTAATGAGGATAAGAAGGGAATAAAATTACTTAAAAGTAGGAATTCTCAAATTTATGTAGTTCCGCAAATTCGATTTCATGTGTGTATTTTGGAAAACATTATCAATGGAGAATTGGAGATGAAGATTTTGTGAACCGGCGGTCCTGGCCTATGGAAATAGTCATTGAAATACTGAACCGGCCTTTTGAACCAATCCTAAACACCTTTGATCACCCATCGCGCAAAAGCAAAACGCCGCAAAACTCAAAACTGGTCTCTCCATCAAAGTTCGAGCTTGTTGAATTACTGAGCTCTACTGGCTTTCCGTCTCGAAACCAACATCGGAGAACAGCTTCAGCTTTACGATTCGACGCTCTCTCTTTCTTTTCGAAATACTAAGGTACTCATCATCACGCTCTCTTCCCATCGATCCACAACCCTCTTTGTTCATTTGTAGAAAATTTATTTGGTTTACTGTTTCTTCTTGTCCGATAATCAAAACCCATTTTCTTCCTTTCTTCTTATTGTCTCTCGTTGGTGGGTCTGCAAGATTTTTCTTACAGGATCCGACGGGTTGCTCGGTGCATTTGTATGATTTCTTGTTTATTTGTTTGTTTGAGATGTCGATTCTAATTGTCTATCATCCTGTTGATGGGGTTGCTAGAGTATTGCTTAGAGGAAGAACATTCATCATTTGATGCAAGTTCTTAGAAATTGCCCTAGATTGCGATGGTTATTGAGTGCATTGTTAATAATCTGGCAGAAACTGAGTATATTGATTCATAAGTTGCATGTGTGAGGTGGTCTTTGCAAATGGAGATATGTAATAGACATAGTAAGATTGTGATGATCTAATAGGGGAAATTGTTTCTCTGAAGTACCCAGAAACCAGACTTGGATTGGTTGATTAGTTGCAAGTCTGTGATTAAGTTAAGTTATAGACATGAGATTGAAAATTTGAAGTACATTTTGTTTTATGATAACTAAAGGCTCTTGTGCACTATTTTCCTTTTCAATGTAATCTTTTTTTTACGAACTTAAGCATAGCTCAACTGACATAAAACATATACATCAATCTAGAGGTTAGAGATTTGAATCTCCCTTCCTAAATAATTGACTAAAAAATTGACTAAAAGAAAGTAGTAATATTTTGTGTCTGGTGGATCTATTTATTTTGGTTGGCATCTCATATTTCTTACTCTTTGTATGATCACATGGATTTTTTAACGTGTTGGTATTTTGTAAGCTGTTCTGTATTGATCGGCATGGTTACAAACCCATGATCTCTTTTTGTCCAGAACTACATAATTTACGAAATGAAGAGGCCAATGCCCTGGAATGAACAAGTAGATGTTATATCATCAGGTGAATCTTCTTCCTCTGATTCGGAAACAGGAGTACAAAATGATGGATTTGAGTTCAAGCCTTCCCTGGACGATTTCAAAATTCCTGCCAAAGAAATGACATCTGAAGGTATTTTGGCCTTGTATGAGAGTCAATTCAAAGTCTCTAATAATCAATGCTGCTGTATATTTTCAAAATTCATTAGCTTTGAAGAAGAGGATCTTCTTTGAAATGTCTTCTAACAATGCAGGTATGTTGACTAAAAGGGCGGAAATGTATCAAGAATACATGAAACAGATCCAGATCCCAGCACAACGTGGTTCTGTAATACCATTTACTACATGGATGGGTTTAGGAAAATCTATAAAGCAGCTTTATGGTCAGCCTTTGCATTACTTGACTAACATTCTACTCAAACAGTGGGATCAATTAAGGTTCGGAAGTGTGGATGAATATAAGCCATTGGATACTGTAATTCATCCGAGTAAAGCTGAAGCAACTGTATGGCTAGTTGAAGAGATTCATAGGCGTACCTCATCACATCATCATGTTGCTAAACTCTGGTTATCAGACCCAATGCACGAAGCGTATGTTGACTCCATTTTCCCCCAACTATGAAGGCTGCTTTCAGTTATGTTCTGCGCTGTGTTGATATACTATAACATATTTCTAGAAGGCTAACATGTCAGTGACAATGTGAATTGTAATAGAAACAGCATAGTTCTTTTGGCACATTCAACTTCAATGTGTAGGTTTCGTATAAACTGACAGGGAAGAAGCTCCAGCATTGCGTCTTCTGTCCATTGTTGCCATTTGTCTGTTCACTAGTTGACTGCATTTACTTTTGTAGCAAAGAACGAATGTAAATCAATATCGAAAATGCATATTTTATCATACAGTTCTTTCCTATCTGAGAATTATATTACCAATAATCACCACATGAACAAGACCCTTGTCGAAAGAAGTGAAACCTGTTATTATCTCGTACTGTTATTTCCCTAACATACACTTTTGAAATGTATTTGGCGAATGCATGACAGTCTGAGCACATTCGGAGATTCTTTATAACACGAATTGGTAAATGCTTTTCTGTGCTTATAAGCCCGTAAGCCATTGCCAGCTTCTCGCTATGCCGATTGAGTAGATATTGTTTCTCCTGCTCATTTACGTCAAGAAGAACATTGGTCACATCAGGAACATAACCAACATCCCCAAGCCTGTTGGTAATTTCCTTTAACATCATGTCAATGCCACAGTTTTCTGGGTGTGATCTGTCACCTGAGGTAAACTCATGAATAACTCCATCAACTTCTATCGAGCTCGAACCAGGCATTTTCTGAACTCCTTTTTCCTTCAACTGTAGCCTCACATTAGCAACATCAGCCCACTTTTCAGCTGAAGCATATATGTTTGATAGAAGCACGTGAATCCCAGTCCTTTCTGGAGCCACTTCTGCTAACCTTTCAGCTGCAAATGTTGCCATATCGATGTTTTTATGGGTACGACATGCAGCCAATAGAGATCCCCATATAATCCCATTGGGTTTCATTGGCATGCTCTTTATAATATCTAGAGCTTCTTCCAACTTACCTGCACGACCTAATAGATCAACCATGCAACCATAATGAACAATCTGTGGAGAGATTCCATGTTGCTTCATTGACTCAAATATGTGCTGCCCTTTTTCCACGAAACCACCATGGCTGCAAGCTGTTAATATGTTTACAAAAACTACTTGATCTGGTTTCACCCCTTGCCTTAGCATCTCATTGTAAAGTTCAAAAGCTCGTTTGCCATTCCCATCCACAGCCATTGCTCCAATGGCTGCTGTCCATGCCAATACATCTTTTCTATCCATATTGTTGAACACTTCCATCGCATTATGAGGGTCACCGCACCTAGCAAACATATCAACTAATGCTGTCTCAAGCAACATATCACAGTAGATGTTGTTCTTTACAATATAGGCATATATCCACTTGGCAAGTTCCAGAGCTCCGAGATATCCACATGCTGATGCAACTTCTACCATTGTCACCCTATCTGCTTTCATTTCCTTCAATTGCATTTCTCGAAAAAGTTCAATTGCTTCACCGAACACATTCTCTTGAACCAAAGCATTAATCATTGTGTTCCAAGACACTATATCCTTTACGGGCATCTCATTGAATATCTTCCTAGCTGACTCAAAATCTTTGTTTCTAATGTAACCAACAAGTAATGAGTTCCACGACACAATGGTCTTATTTGACATGCTGTCAAAAACTCTGTAGGCCATTTCTTGTCTTCCACACTTCATGTACATGTCAATAATTGCATTGCAAATGTTATCCCAACCTTCATACCCATTTCTTAGACAATAATTGTGGCAGCACGTCCCAAGTAGATAGTCACCCATCTGCCCACATGCCGAGATTGCTGATAACAACGAAACTCTATCCGGTTGAAGATCTACTCTGAACATATCTGCTAAGACAGCAAGTACCTCCTTCGCCATACCATGGCGTGCAAAATTTGACATGATTGTGTTACACAAAACCAAATTTTTATCAACACATCCATCATATAGTCGCTTTGCAGCATCAGTTTCTCCACATTTCATGTACATATCCACAAGTGCATTCACCATATGAGTATTAATCTCCATTTCTGATTCTTCAATGTAAGCATGAATTCTCTTGGCTAGTTCAAGAACTTTCAACTTGGCACAAGCCGATATCACACACACCATTGTGACAGAATTGGGTCTAACACCTGCCTCGATCATTTGGAAAAACAAAGCCACAGCCTCTCTAGAAGCATCTGTCCTAGCATAGCCACAAATCAAGCTGGTCCATGAAACAACATTTCTCTCAAGCATTTCATCAAACACCTTTCGAGCAAACAAAAATTCTCCCCCTTCCGCATACAAATGTATCAGAGAATTAGCAACAAACATATCTCTCTCTAAACCAATCTTCATAAGAGCTCCATGGAGCTGAACCCCTTCTACAAACGCTCCAGTCTTAGCACACGCACTTAACAAAAATGGAAACGTGAAGTTGTCTGGCATAAACCCAACCTCGATCATCTGAACATACAGCGAAATAGCTTCATCGCAAAGCCCTGCAGCAGAGTATCCCCTGATTAACGAATTGTACATGAAAAGAGTGGCATTTGCTTCCCCGTCTTCATGGAAGAGCTCGAAGGCCTTTCGAGCATAATCCAAGCTTTCTGAAGTGCCCATTTCCACGCAAGTGGAAATAAGCTTAGTTAAAGTCGATCGTTGGCGAATGAGACCCTGCTTTAACGCGTAACAGTGTAATTGTCCAAGTTCATCCATGGTTTTGCAATTTTTGAACAACCCAATTTGAAAATGGTGGTTAGGGGTATGCTTTGAGTCATTCTGGGTGGTGGGTGTGATGAAATTTGGCGCGATGGAGATGGTTGGATGAAGATTTGCCGCCATTAATGGAGTCGTTTGTTGCACTGTGCGGCTATCCGCTTTGTTTTGAACAAACGAATTACTACTACTCGGAGCAATTTTGACTCAGAAGCAACGGCAAGCAAGTAAATTGCGCAACATGCTCAAGGACTTTGAGATTGGTCTTTCCAAAGGAGCTTCCTTTTGCATTTGTTTTTTTCGATTTTACCTCAAATTTATCAAGTACCGTTATAATCTTCATTTCCATTTCATACAACTTCAATATAATTCATGTTTGCTTAAATACAAATTTTAGACCTAGTAAATCCTGATTAAGATGTCAAACTCATGCTTGTTCCTTCATCAGGTTGGGTTTCTCATTCCAAGATAACATGTTATTTTGTGGATTTTCAATTTGAATAAGGTAGAGGTGAAGTAAGTATTTAAGATTGAATTAGCAAACTTAATGGTTAAATTATCAAAAATACACCTAAATTATGGAGTTGGTTTTGATTATCCTCATACTTTGAGAATTTTGATTTTAATTATTGAGGTTTGTTTCAAAATAACTTTTATAGGCTTTTGTGGTAAGATTCTTGATAGAAAAGTCTGCTTATGATTATGTAAACAAATCTAAACACACATTCGGCATTTGGAACCTTAGCCGCATTAGCAACACCACTTAAGTGGACATAACTTTCTTGTCCATGAATTTGACATCAAAAGCCAAGTTGTTCTGTAATAAACTTCAAACTTCAAAAGTTAAAATGAAAGTTTTTAAAGTTCAAAAATATAATTAAAGCCAACCTCTAATAGGTAAAGGTATATTTGACAATTTAACCTAGCCATCCACTATGCTCTAATTATTTAGTAAATAAATGGAAAGTACCCATAATCACAAATAATAATATAGCATAGGGAAATTTTATTAGGGAGAATCTCAACTGTGTAAATCAAATGGGCTGTATTCGTTCATATACAATGTAAACCATAATAAAATTCAGACAACCACCAAATTCTTAAAAGTTACAAATCAAAAAACTAACGGGAAGAGAACGCTTCATTGAAAAATGCTGAAACAAAGACAGATTGGTAACTGCAGTAGTGACAATATGAGGGCAAATTTCTGCAGTTACAAGCAAACATTATAAAATCAAATAACATGGCGCAAAAGAAACAAAAACCAGCATAGTTTTTACTCTCCTTTATTTCCAGACCATCAAGGGATGAGAGTATAAATGAATTATGGTCCACGGACCTTGCCGAAAGGCCTGAAACATAAACAGCTAGTGTCATCAGGAGAAATCATCCCCCCTCCTCTGCTTGTATCAATGGCTTCCAACATTTTGACAACCTCATGCATTTCAGGGCGTTTGGCTGGATTCGCATCCCAGCATTTCTTCATCACATTTGCCAGAGAACTTGGACAGCATCTCGGGATACTGGGTCGCAGATTCTGTCAAAAACAAAATGCTTATGCTTCAAATCTTCTTAATGGAATCATATGCATAAACAGAGAATTCATTACACGACTTAATAAATGGGAAGAAGGTATTGTATAGAAATTATTTTCAAGCTCTACTCCTACTGGTGTCAACAAACATAAGGAATAATGGCAATGAACAAGAGACTTAAAGGACATGTTTTATGCCTTGGGTCCAAAGAACAATACCTGTCGAACAACTGCAGATGACACGTCAGCAAAACTAAGATCGGCGTATGGCATATCACAGCAGTAAATTTCCCACAAGCAGATGCCAAAGCTATAGACATCACATCTTCTATTGTATGGCTTCCCTTCAAGAACCTGTAAGCGTGGTAGAATATTGGCATGTTAACGTCTACTATACAGCTAGGCATGTGAATGATTATCATCCATGATAAATCGTATTGAACAACATTGTTTGCGCAAACACAACCACCAAAATTGTTTTGAAAATCATTCAAGGTACCTGTTAAAGAACAAGCCACCAAAAAGAAAGCAAATCCAGTTATAGCGGGTAAATTGAATTTGGGCCTCCAAGGAGATAAAAGTTTCATGCAAAAGACTCCATGTTGATAAGAAAAAACAAAAGCAGAAGAAGCAGAACATAATATTTCAAATCAGTATCTTTTTTTCCCAAATATATTTTTAATTTGTGAATATCTACATGCGATTCTAATTGCTATGTCACGATAAAACAACATAGCTAGTACTGAATGATCACGTGTATTAAGAACAGATTGAGAAAGTTACCTCTGGGGCCATGTATCCAAGAGTACCAGTTTCCCCGGTCATATCTCTTGGATTCTGAGCTTCAACACGGGCAACCCCAAAATCAGCAATTTTGACAGCGTAGTCGCTTGTCATCAACATATTTTCAGTTTTGACATCACGATGCACAATCTTCTTGGAGTGTAGATAGCTAAGCCTGTAAAAATAGTTATAATCCTAATCAGCAAATCTTCTACTATAGAGAAGATGATGGCAAGCATTATTGAGAGAGAGAGAGAGAGAGAGAGAGAGAGTTACCCTCTAGAGAGTTCCAAAGCTAATTTAATCACTTCCCTAAAGCTAAGTTTCCTTCTACAGAATCTAATCAAGTATTGTTTTAATGTCCCACCAGGAACAAACTCAACAACAACGCAACAGGCCCTAGATGGAAACGAATTTTGTTCATCCATTGGAATTTTAAGATTTGTTGCTCCCATTGAAGCTCCGACAAACTGTCATAACAGATAAAAAGGGATAATCATTACCCACCTCAAAACCATAGTAAAAGAAAAGGCAAAATTCATATACAGAAAAATATAGCCAAAAAAATTGTCAAATATTTCAATTGTCCCATGAACATCAACCATTCACTAGAAGAACTTGAAGAAGAAGTTTGTACTTTTGTAACATTAGGATGGTCAAGCTTGTGCCAAACAGCAACCTCTTGCCGAAATGATGCCCGCAAAGCAGCAGTTTCAGCCGTTGTGGCTAGACCCTCCTCCCCCCAGTCCAATACCTTCACTGTAAAGAAGAAAAGTTTGGTTCAGCTACAATTTGATATCAACGGAAACCTTTAGGCCAATGTGTTCGTAAATAAAAATGGATTTTTCAACTTTTCATGGGTAAAGAAGAATATGTTTCACGTTAAGATCTATTATCAAACTGAACTCTACACAACTCATGTCCAATCCTAAATTCACCAAAGCTTTAAATTATTTTTCAATGTCCATTCAGTAATTCTTGTGTACGAAAATGTAGAAAACATGTCTTGGCATCAACAAAAAAAAGTATCAATGACAGCAACTTTCCAATAAGTTCCTTCACATCTCCGAATCTAAGCAGAAGTAAAACCAAAAGCAAAAAGATGAAATATAAAGGATGTTTACCTGCAACATCTTGATTGTCATATGTACCCCGGTATACTGCTCCATAAGTCCCTTGAGCAACTAGCCTTATGATCTCAAGTTTAGACAAATCAATCTCCCACACATCCTTAGGCCTTTGATTCTCGATGCTCTTTGACCAGACACGGCTCAAGTGCTTCTCTAGCTGCATATCTAGAGTTTTCAAATCAATCATATCTGCTCTGAATATCATATCTTTGCTGCTAATGCTTCCCATACCAGCCACCTTTGAGTTCAGAGTTCTATTCTGGCTCTGTGACTCCTTTGGGACCGGAGAACCCCCCATATCATTGCCTTTCGAATTCATTGCTAAGATCAACACAGATAACTCAAATAGTACACCTCGAATACAAGGAATTCTAGACCTGAGAGATCAAACAGGGTGAAGATTGCAGCCCGGTAAAGTAAGAACTGTACAGAATGTTGTTGTCTGTCAAAATTCCCATTATCATAGATGATCCTTCAACCTGTTAAAAAGTAAAAATAAAGGAACAAATTCAGAATTCTCCCAAATTTGAATCTACTTCACCAACAAAGTTCAACTCGAAACAATAGGCAGCTAAATCTTTCAAAAAGAAAAAGATTACCAAAATTTCCCACACAACCACCCAATGAAAACAGGAACTACCTCCAATGTTGACCAATGCCCCAATAAAAATAAATAAATAATAATAACAATTAACCTTCTGTAACAAAAAAAGGCAGCTATATCATAAATAACAATAGTCAGAGAATAGACAAAGCTAATAAAAAAGATTATTCTCCTCTATCAGGAAAACCCCAGTTGACGATGGAGTTCAAAATTCAATTTGTAATAAAATAACAGTAATTACCTCTCAGCATAATCGGACCCGCAGACCCTAAAAGGAGCCCTCGCCAGAAAGAAGAAGACCGTAAATGTTGACTAAGACAGCGAATGATAATGAAAGACGACTATTAAAGAGGCGGTAAGTAGGATATTGTACTTTTAGGATTCAAAGGTAGAAGAAAGAGATACAAAGCCAACGAAAAATCACTGAAGTGCCATCGGCGCCATCATGGAAAAGCAGAGAACTTTAAAATAATAATAATAATAATAATAATAATAATAATAATAATAATAATCGATTTAGTTGTTTTCGTCCAATGGGTTCGCTACGGCAAACCCACAGGACAGGAAAATGGTTATGGAAGAACAGAGAATTGCAAGGCAACGAAAAATCGAAAACCAAATTTTCTAAAAAAGAAGCCACCTTCAATGGGAATCGTAACACCACAGAATTTTGGGAACGATGAAGAGAAAAGCGCGGGGATTTCACTATATCATAGGGTTCGGAATCGATACTACTGACTCTTTCAAATTAATTGAAAATGTTTATACTAAAATAAGCGAAAGTTAAACACAGAGCCCGGAGATGAAATTCTTTTTCAACTGAATTACCTGTACGCACGTATCCAACGGATGGATGAGCCAAGATTCCTCCTTTTTTACCTAATTCCAATAATGCAATTCAACTTAATATCATGGCAATATTATAAAAATATATATTTATTCACATATATAAATTACAATTTTATAATTTAGGAGAAAAGATGACTTACAAAATAATGAGAAAATTGGACTGCCAATATGAAACTTGTCGCATATACTCTAATTAAAGTCTTAGCAACGATTTAAGAAATAAGAATAAACTTAATACTTGTAGAGTTGTCTTGATATATATATATATATATATATAGGTGGAATAGTTTGAGTTTGAGTTTTCTTTTAGGATTAAGATAGGAGATAGATTTTGGACATTTGTACGGATAGCCCATTTTGAGAGACCCACTCGAAATTTGGCCTCACTTAGAAATATGGTCACATCATCATGAGTTTACCACTTTAACCTTTCTTCATTCTTTTTCTTCTACCATTTTGTTCCTGTAGCTTTTTTCTTTTTTTCGTTTTTTCTGCTTTTCTTCTTCTTCTTTCCTTTGTTTTATCATTCCAACAAGACGTTATTTTCTAGAGATTTCAATCTATGTCGCCTTTTTATTTCATTTTTTTCTTCCTTCCCCCGTGAGACTTTCGTAGTTGAGAGGAATCTTAACCAGAATTAGGAGAAAAAAATAGCACTGATCAAATAGAGCGAGACCAGTGAGATCAGCGAAATTGAGAGAGAGCGTTTGGTGTGGAATGGGTCTTGAGATCAGCGAGATTGAGAGAGAGCGTCTGGTGTGGAATGAGAATGAGAACGAGAGCGAGATTAGCAAGAATGAGAACGAGAACAAGAACGAGAACGAGATTGAGATTGATTTTTAAACAATAATGTGCGTCTGGTGTGGAATGAGAACAAGAACGACGAGCGAGACGTATTTGAGGCACGAGAATGGGAAGCAAAACTGATGATCTCACAATCACTCTTAAATCTCTTGCTGATCTCGCTATTGCCCTTTCTTATCAGCGTCGTTTTCTCAATCACTCTTAAATCTCTTGCTGATCTCACTATCGCCCTTTCTAATCAGCGTCGTTTTCTTCCTCACATCTTAAGATTCCTCTCATCATGATTACAAAAGTCTCGCTGGGAGGATGAAAATGAAAAAAATAATAATAAAAAAAGCGACATCTCCAAGAAAGAAGATGAACGAAAAAAGAAAAAGAAAAGTAGAAAAAAACGAAAAAAAAAAAAAAAAAAAAAAAAAATAAAANTGATTACAAAAGTCTCGCTGGGAGGATGAAAATGAAAAAAATAATAATAAAAAAAGCGACATCTCCAAGAAAGAAGATGAACGAAAAAAGAAAAAGAAAAGTAGAAAAAAACGAAAAAAAAAAAAAAAAAGAAGAAAGATTAAAGTGGTAATTGCACGCATTGATGACATCTGCATAAGGCCAAATTTCAAGTATTTTTTAATTTGAGGCCAAATTTTGGGTGAACATCTCAAAATGAGTCATTCTTACAAATATCCCGATAGGTTAAATTCTTATTAATTGCTCTATTTCCATACATTTAGTTTTATGTATAAAGAATTCTAAAATTTTGAAAAAATAATGAAAATTGTATGATTTAATTAAAAAAATAGTTACGGATAATTTGTACATTTTGTTATGGATTTTTTTTTTTATATTTTGAAAAAAGAAATCAAATCATATTTTTAATCATTAAACTCCCCTAATTTCGATATTTTGTTTCCATTTTTAATTTTTTTAAAAAATAATCTATTTTGATCACTCAAATTTTAAAAATTATATTTTAGGTCTCCCCTAACATGAATCTGGTTGCCTCAATAGAGAAAGTAAACATATCAATTTTCTATTTGATAAATGGGTTAAACCATAGATTTGATTTTTCAACTTTTATAATTATATACTTCATCCAATCTAGTCCTAATATTTAAAAATTGTATAATTAACTTCAGTCATTGACTATTTGACTTTGTCAATTTAGCATTTAGGTAATATGACGATTGTAGTATTCCGCTCCTTCGTAATCATTTGGCTTTTTATGTTTTGTTTTTAGTTTTTAGTTTTTGAAAATCAAATTTATAAATATTCAATCCACCTCTAACCTTGTTATCTACTTTTTACTAATGTTGTGATTTAACAAAGCAAGTTTTGAAAACAAAAAAAAATAAGCTCCGTTTGGTAACCATTTTCGTTTTTTGGTTTTTGGTTTTTTAAAATTAAACATATTTCCTTACATTTTCTTACCTTCCTTGAGCAAAAGAGTTAGAATCCCTAGCCAAATTTCAAAAACAAAAACTACTTTTTTTAGAGGAAAAAATAAGAAATTTAGAGGTGGAAGGGTATTTGTAGGCTTAATTTTCAAAAACTAAAAACCAAAAACCAAACGATTGACTAAGAATTCAAGTCTTATAATTAAGAAAAAATGTAAACCGTTGTATGAAAATCAAAGAGAAATGACTTAATTTTCAAAATAAATAAATAAACAATTACCAAAAAAAAGGCCTTAGGATTTATTACTTGATATCTTGATTTTAAATCAATTCATTTTGTTGGATGACATTCTACCAGAGACTTAATCTAACTACTAATACTAATTAGACACAATATTTGAAAGCTCTTATTGAAATATTTTTTAAGTATATGAATTAACCATATACAAACTTATAAATTTATGGTTGTCTTAAAAAAATAAATATATAAAGAATAAATAGAAAAATAGTATAACTTAGATTTTATTAATTTTATTAAATCATCAAAAATAAAATAAACAGTTAAAAATGTGTTATAATTTTTGTTATCATATAGTTCTTTAACCTTTAAAAAGTGATTAATAAATTTCTACGCTTTTTGATTTTGGGTCTAAAAGTCTTCAAGTTTTTAACATTTTATCTATTAGCTCCTAGACCTATTCGACATTTTTAAATATTAAGAACTTGTTGGTAATTAAAACTTCAATATCTTATTAAACACATACTTCAATTTAACATCTATTAAATTTGTTTGTTCTTAATTTAAAAATACACTGAACATAAAATTAAAACTTCACTTACGCATCAAACATAAAAATTAAAACAAAAGCAAGCATAATTTAATTAACATAAAACTTATATAATGAAGTTCAAAGTTGGAAGTGGAGGTAGATTGAAGTTTAAAAAAAGCAAAGTTGGAAGTGAGAGGTGGATTGAAGTTTAAAAAGAAGAAGAAGGGGACAATGCAAGGACTGAATTTTGAAGGAGCACTTAAAAATAAAAGGCAGCTCCAAATGCAACGTATCAAATAATTGTACGGACATCCTTCGACTTTACCCTTCAACCGGTTACCTTCCGTGCCGGTGTTCTGTCCTTAGTCCTTACCCATACCACAGGGCATTTAATAAGAGATGGGGTCAAATTTGTGGATGTCACTCTCAATTTTCTTCTTCTTATTATTAATTTTTTAATTCAACTGCATGGAATATTTAAATCTTTCATCAATTGATAAAAGAGTTCTTGCATGCATTCATGTGGGTTGAATTGTATTCAATTTCACTCAATTTTCTATACATTATACCAATTTTTACTTTAGTCTATTTTGGTTCTTTTTGTTTTATTTATATTGTTAACAAATTTCAATCTAATGTTTTAATTTTTAATTTTTTAACTAGAAAAATATATATTTTTTTAAATTTAATCTCTCATCTTTGGTGCATTTTTAAGTTGGTTGACAATAATAACTAATAATTTGACGTATTCTTTAAGAAAAAAAAATCATCTAAATGCAGAAAACTCGAAATTTTTACCAACTTTTTTGTAATGTGAAGGAAGAATTAAAACTTTCATCTCTTAAATGACACTTTTTCTCTAAAGTTTTGTCAATTTATTAAAAGGTGTTTGGAGTTCTAAATTGACTATATTCGATTAAGGGTGTTTAGGGTTTGTCGTTGCATTGCTTTGTTGGTTGCCTCAAAAAATGTATCACCAGATGTCTCTCAGTTTGTTGATTCTGCAAGATTATTTTTTCCTTATTTGGAATATCCTACGATTTCATTGTCTTTTGGATATTTTCTTTGTCTATGATCTACAATTTTTTAATGGATTTCTTTTTCATTTTTCGTTGTGCCTATTTAAGAGCAAGTTTTTGTCTTGCTAGGGTTGCCGCTTTTGTTTTGAGTTAGTGTGATTGTGCTTTGTGTGGTGGCCGAACAACAAAGTTGTTTATTGATTCAATAGTTCGTGAAGCAAGAGGTTAAACATTGTTTGAGGCATGTTTTATCGTTCGTCTTGAAGTTTGAATAAATTTTGAGTAGATAATCTTGATCTTAGGGGAATCCTAAGGCATCATTGATTGAGAAAGGATTCTCACCCAGGGGATCCTACGTTGATTGAGAAGGAGTTCTTCAATCTTAGGGGGAACTTAAGTTCATCAAGTGAAGTAATTTTCATTTGAAGTGGAAAGATAACAATTATAGTGAGAAGCAATCTCACACTTTGGGGGTCGAGGGATCTTAAGGTACCTTGAGATGGAGTTTGACACTTAGAAGGAGTTTAAGTGGTCATTCATTATTATTCACAAACTTAGGGGGAGTCTGGATTCTATTGAGAAGTAGTCTCACATCTAGAGAAAACCTAGGTTAGGTTCTACATCAACATTGTATATGTTTGACTTTTCATATTATTAAATTTATCTTTTCTAAGCATATTGGCCGAAAACATAGGTGGTATATCACCAAATTGGATTACCAAGCTCTATGGGTTATTCTCTTAGTTTATTTTTGTACTTTATTGGTTGTCTCTGTGATTATCAGGATCTTTTGTGGAGCATCTATGTTCTATAAAATGGACCACCTTAATTTTTAAAAGTATGCAATATAACTAGTAGGTTTTTATTTATTCTTAAGTAATTGTAATTGTGAGTTGTCTCAACTCGTCCATCACAATTTACAAAATATGCTCTTTCTCATCTGAGATATTCGAATGTGACAATCTTATGTGGTTTATAGGAGATGGTTATTCCAAGTCAAACTCCAAAAAGTTTTTTTTTTTTTTTTTCCTTTTGGGGACCACAATCCAAAAGGATTGATTATTGTTACATTGGTTTGGTTGATTTTGAATAATTTCAAAATCAATCACAATCAAACAGCTCGAAGGTAAAAAGTTTGTTAAAAATAGTTTGAACCTTTTGTTTTAAGTAATATATTCAACATGAGTATTCCAATTAAATAACTGAAATCTTTGAATTGTAACTAAGAATGAACCATTCTTAGTGATTATATAGTTTGGGGAGGACAAAAAAAAATCAAAATTAAAATTAAAATCTCTATATTAATAGCACAAGATCATCATCTCATTGCTATGATTTCGATAAGAAGAAGTTGAAACTTTCATCTCCCATATTCACCGAATGATTCGAGTTTGGGACCTCTAAGTTGGTGTAACCAAGAGAATAAAGATCCAAGCTCTTACCAACGAAGCTACCTTGATCTAATCAATATCATCTCCACCTTTCATTTTCTTTTAAGTACCCACCAATATAAAACAATAATAACTTGTCAAATATAAATTGGATCTTAATTTTTCAAATTAAAAATCAGAACTCACAATTTGAAATTCTTCTTTAAAAAACAAAGCACGACCACATTTTAATTTCAAGTTTGATTTTCAAATTTAAGAAAGAGAAAGGAAAAAAAAAATGGTGGACAAAAATGAACAAGAGGGAGTAACTCACCTAAGAGAATAACATATTTTCACCTAAATATTTAAATGAACAAAAAAAATTTTAATATTTGAGTTACTTGACCAAAAAAAAGTTATCCACTAATTGTTTTTCTTTATTTACAATGGGAACATTTCTGAGCTCAAACAATGCAAATTTTCATAGGATAACTTAAAATATGAATGACAGTTTTGAATTTGATATGAAGAAGAAGAAGAAGAAGAAGGGTAAAGCTGTCATTTTTTAATAAAAGAAGAAAATAAAAAATTTATTGAGCTTTGGGCTGTGAAATTGGGTGGACCGTGGAATGGAGGAGTTGACCCAATTGTGGGCCGGGCCGAGCTTAGCCCAATTATTCCCTCGAAACATCTTTTTTGATGTCACACGTGTCATATGTCGTACTGTAGAAATTTGAAATTTATTTTTCCATTTTTTTAGTACATTTAATTTTACTTTTTAATATATACGTTAACATGTATTTTTATAATAATAATAAAAAATTATCACAATTACATTATCAATTATTTTGATAATTTTCCTGACGCGTGAGGTTCCATTCTCTTTATTGCAATTCAATACCTTTTCAAGATAAAAAAGAAAAAATCGAATGTAATAAAATCTTTACTAAAATATTGATTACACATATGTAACCTCTTTAATAATGGAGATTCTAATGTTTTTATTTTCCTTTATAATCTTTAATCATATATTTATAGATTATTTGTTTCATATTTATAATTGCATCCTAAACATGATATTGAAAGATATGTGACAATTGGATTTCACTTAATTTAGTAACTATTGTTTGTTACTTTCTTCTTTTGAATACAAAAGTTATTGATGTTTTTCTTAGTACTAAAAATGTGATGATAGAAATATGAAGAATTGACTTCAAGGTGAATTACGCTCGTATTACCAAATTATTGATTTATACATTGATGGTATAACTTGACCAATAGTGATATTTTGATAATTATGATACTGTATTCTAGACATCATAAGACAATTTTGTAGCTTATTTTCTCATTTTAATTACATAGTTTAAAAGAAAAACTATATTGACAAGCCCACAGTTAAACATCCTAAAACTATGGAAATTGGTGAGTCTTTCTTTTTTTTTTTTTTTTTTTAATGTTAGTCAAGTTTTTGCTTCTCTTTTACTACTAAATATAAATATTTTTCAGTCTATGCAACAAAATTGCAAACCCTTTTTATTTTTGTTCAACTGCATTTGGAATTATATGCAATATTCTTATTCTAATTAAATTGGGTCAATGAACTTGATTCTCTTATTTCATGCCAAAAGTAAGAAACAAAGTGTTGTTTGGGAAAGATATGCATGTCTTTTATTGCATATTTATTTACTAAGTTACATTAATCACTTTTCACACTTCTTTACTATCACATCATCAAAGTCCTTTAAAAAAAATAAAAATAAAAATAGAATCATATCATCGAAGTTTGTGAGGGAATGTTAAGATAACTACCTTTGTTTACCCATATATTAACTACATACATATAATTTAATGATGGTAAATTAATATATTTTAGCACCTTTTAAATTGTAACCTAAGAAACAATAGAAATGGTTATTAGAAGTTTTGGGTCAAAACTTGTAAGTTTGTGTCTCATAAGTTTCTCGATTTAAATATCTTTTAATATGTTGTTTTTAAGTTTTTAATATTTTGTCTATTTTTTAAAAATAAAAATAAAAATAAAGTGTATAATAAGTATCTATACTTTCTATTTTGAAAATTCTTTAAACTTTCAATATCGTATTTAATGTGTCTTAATCTATCTGACATTTTTAATCCACAAACTCATTGGATACAAAATTTAAAGTTTATATCTCGTTTGATAATAATTTGATTTTTTATTTTAAAAATCATGTTAGTTTTCTCATTGTTTCCTTATAAGTGTTTTCAACTTTCCTAAGTAGACATTTAATTTCATGTCCAAATTTCAAAACAAAAACAACTTCCTAAAAACTATATATATTTTTTTTTCAAACTTAGCTTGAATTTTAAAAACTTCCCAAAATTAGAAGGAAAAAAAAAAACTAAGAGCGAAAGGATCTCTAAGAAAGAAAATTGAAAGTTTAAGGGTCTAATAGATTTGTTGCCTTTTAAAAAAATGTTAAATAAGTCAAGAAGCTATAAGAAACAAAATTGAAAGTTTTCGGTCTATTTAACATTTTTAAAGTTTAGAATCTTATTAAACTCAAAATTGAAAGTTCATATACCAAATACTTTTTAATGGTTAGGTCCTATTATTAGACATTAATAGAAGATTGTAAAAGATTATAAGACCAAATCTATAATTTAACTTAATTAACCTGTTTTCTTTTGTTAATTAGATAAAGTCCATTATTTCATGTCTCTCTTTCTCTCTCACTTCTTTGATTCCATATAATTTGCATTGAAAACCTAAGAAGCACAGCATCACCAAGGTAGTGTATATATTATTTTGCCAGCTTGTTTTTGATAATATATATATAGTGTGTGGTATCTATCAAAGCCCAAAAGAGTAGATATTATATAATAGAAGTATTCTTATTACTAACAAAATAAATATCATCACTTGATACTTTCTAAGTTTCTTTATATACAAGCAATCATTTGAAATTTTGTTTGTGACCCAAGATACCACAAAGTTGTCCAATATAATTTTTTTTTATAAATTTACTAGACTTTTAAAAAAATCATTACCTACAATATTAACCTGACTAATTAGAAAATATGATATATATATATATATATATATATATATATATATATATATAGTGTGTTAGAATTGTGTCAATTAAACTAAAAAATAAAATAAAAGTTTATGAATTAGTATATATACATTTAGATCATTTTTCAAAATTTTCTCTAACACTTCAAAAGTTATTATATATTTTAGTGATTGAATTTTTTTTTCCTTTTTGTCCATCAAAATTTTACAATAAACACCAAAAACCTTACCATTTAGTGGGACAAATGATGTAAAGTCAAAACATATTTATTAATTAATTGAGTTTAAAATATTTTATGTATTAATTTAATAAAATACATGTATAACATTTACATATATTATGCTAACAATTGGGCAACTTCGCATAGAAGGCACCATTTATGATCATACATCATCATTCTTAAAACTTTTGGTAAGGACTTGGTTGGGGAAAAAAATCAATTGAAAATTTTAAAAGATGAGAGGCAAAAAAAAGAGAACTAAATTTATATATTTAACCTTTTTCAATATATATTTTATTACAATCCCTCTAAATCAATAGCAAATAAACAAAACTTTAAACCACAAGTTATTTTGATAAGGCATGTCATTTAAACATAACTCGTTAACTCAATAAGACACATATCATATCTTCGATTCCTTACCAATAAGGAATTCCTTAGGATATAGAGTTTGATTCCTTACCTCTCATATTTATTGAACTAAGGTCATTTTTACTTTACAGTAAGCATAATCAATCAACTGTAATATTAAATCACTTTTTGAGCTACTATAAAAAACATTCTTCTAATGATGCATTTTTTTTCTTATTTGCCAAAAAAAAAAATCTTGGATGCTGTTAGGGGTATACACGGGTTGGGTTGGGGGCATTTTTTGGACCAACCCGAAAAATTGGGTTGGGTTGTCGGGTTATGTTTTTTTTTTTTTTTTCTTTTCTCCCTATCTTTTGGTAAAACATATTGGCATATCCATTGATCTAAGAAAAAGTATAAAATAGTTCTTAACACTAACTTAAACTAATATATACATACACGCACATATATATTTTTAATATTAATATTAGAAATTTGGGCTGGATTGGGTCAACTAGAATTTTTCAAAATTGCAACCTGAGACCCAAGTCAATCCAAAAAATACAAGAAAAGAAATTAACCCAACCAAATCCTTATTATTCGAGTTGGGTAGTCTAGGTTGTTCGGGTTGTCGGGTCATTTGAACACCCCTAGCGTACCCTTCAATTCATCTTTAAACTTCACATATCATTCAAAAACAAAATCGTGATCAAACAAAACCTAAACCGTATAAATTACATACACTTGGCGAGATGAGAGAGAGAGGATGGGAAATACATAAAGAAAGAACACTAAAATGTTTTAAAAATAGAAGAAAGAAGGTCAAAAGGGAGAGAGATCCTGGTTATTTGGGAGGTGTGTTCACTGAGTTTGTCTGCTTATTTCATGTGCATGATTTTTGATTTATGATTTTTGGGGTCAGAGACATAAAGCTCTTTTATTTCACCCACTTTCTTTTTGGTCTTTTTTTTCCCTCTCCTTCCCTCCAAATATCTCTTTTCAATAACAAACAAACAACCAAACACTGGGAGAGAGGTTCAAGTTTTTCTTTTCTTTAAGCATCTTTTTTATGCCCTAAAACTCACAACAATGGGTCCCTCAACTAAACTAAACCTAAAAGCTACCAACCAATAACATAAAGTCAATTCTAATTCATCTCTTTTTCCACCTATATGTATATATATATTATATCATAATAAATGTAGATGTTCATGCTTAGTGGCTTATAAAAACCGAATAGTTTATCTCCTATTATCTATGTATTGACAATGTGCCACATTCTAGTTGCCAAAATCCCTATGAATAAGTGGTCACTTGTGGATTTTGTAGACACACATATTGGTGAGAAGTCAAAGAATATTGGAGAGAAATTTCATCATTTTCACATTTTCTAATTTATCTATTATTTTGTTATTTAATTATTATATCGTATTGTATTTATTTAATATTATATTTTATTGGTATCCATGTTCCTATTTTATCTCATATTACTCCTCAATTTTACAATAATATGAACTATATTATTTTCTCATTTCAATCTCAACTTCTTTCCCTCAAACTATTTCTAATACCTAAATGTTCTTTTTAGTCTATGATATAGTACTCAAGATTCATATGGTCAAATTCTTTAGAGTATGATTTGACTTTCTTTTTTTCCCTTTCAATTTAACATATGAAGTAGAAAACTGTGTCCTTTTCTTTAAGTTATGAGAAAGTTCAGTTACAAGTTTGGTCTTAAATGTTTCGAAATTTCATCTAATAAGTGTTTGAATTTTGAAATATGTGTCTAACATGCTCCTAAATTTTGATTTTGTATTTAATTAATAAACCATTTAACTTAGAAATTGCCTTATATGCATTCTCGAGTGTTTCGATTCTTTTTGTCAAATAGATTTATGAATTTCTAAAAGAGTTATACATGGTCAATAGTGTGGGAGATCTCTCTCATCACATAGAGTTAAGCTTTTTATGTTTTTCTTTAAATTTACTTCCCTTTGTTTCTGTTTGGTAAACATTTAATTTTTGAAAATTAAGTCATTATTCTAAAGGTCTTAAAAGAAAAGTCAAGCAAACGCACAACACAATTTTAAAGGTCTTAAAAGAAAAGTCAAAATGAACATAGTTCAACACTAAATCTATTTCTTTAAATTTAAATTTACAATATCTAAAAAAAAAAATCATACTTAACCACAAATCTCGTAAAAACAACTTATCAATTAAAAGAGGGTGTAAACTACAATTAATTTCATTGCTTATATTAAATCCAAAATTACCTTAGCCCATAAAGTTGAATTAAAATCGCAGTTTAAAATTATATAGCAAGCAAGACAAGAAGTAGAAAGAGAGAATAAAAAAACACAGGTTGGCAATAATTAAAATAAAACTCAATTATATTTAATATCCAGTCATTTTGCATTCGGCTGAATTTGGTTTGGTCAATCTAAGTATTAAAATGTCTCTGACAAATTTGACCCAATAGAAATAAATTAAAAAATAATGACAATTGTAAATTAATAAAGGAATTTAAATAAAAATAAATAAATAAAAAGATAAGCATATATCTTTCTTCTCATGGTGTGGCACCGAATCTATATAATGATGGGCATGGGATGTGTCATGCTTTATTTCACATGCACTCGACACTATCATTTCTATTTCCTAAAACCTTTGAAAACCAACGCTTGGACAATGGCTTGCTTTCAAGTTTCACTATATAACTTTCCTTCCCCATGCACTTTATTTTCATTTTAAATATCTAAAAAAAACATGTGTTTTTATCCATTCTCATAATTTGACTTCAATTTTTTATAATGTATAAAGCTTAATTTAAATTTATGGATTGGAGTAGTGTTTAATAAACTTAATTTAGAAAATAAAAAATCAAACACTCAATAATATAAACCTTTGGTATTGTTTGGCCCTCCAACTTGAAGTTTGTGAAGTCGATTATTATAACACTCGCTCCATCTTTTGCACTCCAAATATAATAGTAATTATTTTGACCTACAGTTATCTACGGTAAAATACTATTTCAAATCATTTTTATTATAATAACCAACTTTATCATCCCCTTAACTATTTTCTAGCAAAACTAAAACAGTATGCATCCTAAATACAGACAATTATGACTCAAACTAAAATAGTATGCATCACAACCACGCATTATTATAACTATTTGCTATACTAACCAACTCAATACCTTTTTAATCTTTAAAAACTTATTTTTTGCTTTTAGTATATAGTTAATAATTTAAGTTTTTAAAGAAAAAGATGAAAATAATTAAAATAAAATTATGAAACGTGAAAATGATTATCAAAATGAGCTTGAATTATTTATTTAACTTTTTATGATGGGCTTGAAGTTGATTTTGGATGGGTTAAAAGTGACTTAGAAAAAAACTCAAATCACTTTTTTTTTTTTGTGTGTTTTGGTATAACAAATTGTCACTAAAGTTATTGAAATCACTTTTTAAAACATAGGTTAATTTCACGTAATTTTAATCGTTTTTACTAGCTTCTAGGTTATGTAAAATCAGGTGTCACGTTCTAATACGTTTTCAAATTTATCCTTCAAAATCAACATTTATTTTTATATGTCCAATATATTTCTCATATAATCAAAATCTAAGTCATAAGTTTTCTAGAGCAAATATAACATTTCAAAATATTGTTTTAAAATTTATAAATTATAAATTAAAACTGCAAAATTTTGATAGTATGTCCATCTGGTTATCATATTTAAATTACAACAATTTAGTATTTATTTATCAAACAATTAACCTACTTGTTCAAATTTAAGATAGAAATTTATTAAACGATTATTTACTCTATATTATATCTAATTTTTTTAAAAATATAGTTGCCAACAATTATTTTAAAATTTATAACAATTTCGAACTAAACCTTAATTTTTCGTTGAAAAAGATATATTTAAATATTTTTAGGACATGTAAATGAAAAATAAGTGAAACTAAAATTAATTAATTAATTAAATTAACAAATGTGAAGAATGGCGTGTGTAAAGCAATGGAAGTGGACCTCGTACCTACTAGACAATGGAGACAATTTTTATACGCTCCTCTGCCAGCACCGCAAAACGACACTGACGTGTTTTCTTGCCACCGTGTCTGTCACGCCACAAACATGACGGTCGTCTATGCTTGTAATATTGCAGGAATAAGGGAGATTCTTTTTATATTATATAAAATGTTCAATGGGATATTTTCAATTTTTGTTCTCTATTTTTAATTAACCAAGATTTAAATTTTCTATAAATCTTAAATTTAATTATTTAAAATTAATAATTATCAAAATAACTTAAATAATAATAATAATTTTCATACCAAATTATGGGTACATGTTTTCAAAATTTATAATGAAACAACTAATAATTAAAAATAAAAAAGAAATTTCTAAAACATCAATAGACATAAGTAAAAGATGGCCATTTAAAAATATAATGAAAAAAATTCAAAATATAAGATCAAAATACTATTTATGTTGGAAGCTGTGGCCTTGTAAATAATTTATTAGTAAAACGTTTTTCTTTATTTTGAAAAGAAGTAAAATGTATTAATACTTTACAGATGTATTACAGAAATGAGATGCCTTTGTTGACTCGGTGGTGAGGTCAAAATAAGGTAGACTTATCTTTTTTAAGTTTATACTAAAATAAAAATTAGATTTGATACATGAATTTGGTTTGGTTTTATTGCCAGGAAGATTAAAATTGTTAAAATGAGTCTAACTTAATTGATATAGTGCTTGTATTATCAACTACGAAAACATATTCGATTCTCCTATTCTCTATATATTGTCAAATAAATAAATAAATTACAAATTGAATCTTCTAACTTTTATATTTATATTTAATTAATTGTGGCGGTGGATTTCGAATTTTCAATTTTGTGCTTAATAAATATTTAAACATTAATTGTTAATTTTGTAGGTAGTAATTTACAAATTTACCGGACACAAAGTAGGACATTAACATTTTCGAGATTCATGGATTTAAAAAAAAAAAAAACAATATATAAATAAATTACAAATTGAATCTTCTAACTTTTATATTTATATTTAATTAATTGTGGCGGTGGATTTCGAATTTTCAATTTTGTGCTTAATAAATATTTAAACATTAATTGTTAATTTTGTAGGTAGTAATTTACAAATTTACCGGACACAAAGTAGGACATTAACATTTTCGAGATTCATGGATTTAAAAAAAAAAAAAACAATATATAAATAAATTACAAATTGAATCTTCTAACTTTTATATTTATATTTAATTAATTGTGGCGGTGGATTTCGAATTTTCAATTTTGTGCTTAATAAATATTTAAACATTAATTGTTAATTTTGTAGGTAGTAATTTACAAATTTACCGGACACAAAGTAGGACATTAACATTTTCGAGATTCATGGATTTAAAAAAAAAAATTCATAGATTTTAAAATATATCAACTAGTGCAAAATTTATATTACAGACTCATTGTTACGAAATTAAAATTTTAGTAACTTATTAAAAACTTTTAAACGTTCATAAATATAATTTTAAAACCTCATGAACTTCAGTATTGGTTTAAAGTATTTTAAATTGAATTATTAGATTTCATTGATATTCTTTTTGGGAATAAATATATGAATAAATTATTACCCTTTCAAAAACTTGGTTTTCAAAACTGGACCTACTTTATTAAAAATGTTTAGTTAAAAGTATCTTAATTTTCTCAACCACCTAAAACCAAGGTTATATGTTGGTAACTATTTTATTTTTAAATTTTAGTTTCTAAAAGAAGTTTGTTTCTTTTCGATAAGTTTTTCATTAATTTTTAAACACATTTGAGTTTTAATCTCAATTTAAAAAACAAAATCAAAATTTTAAGAACTGTTCTCTTTAGTCTTTATAATTTATTTTGATTTTCTAAATTTTCTTCAAAAAATAAGTAATAAACTCTCTCTATATATAAATAGTTTTGGTCGGTTTAATTTCTAAAAACAGAAAACTAAATATTAAAAAAATAAAATAAAATTTATCAATCACAGCTCAAGTAAGTGATTATGAGCGGGAGTTTTAGCCAATAATTTATCTATTTAGTTTAAATGAGTCATGTTTCATATATTACTTTTAAATTGTAATCCAAAAGTATATACATAGACATTACACAAAAATATATCTACACAAACAAATTAGACCTCAATGATTCCAATACTTTAATTGCACGACTGCAATAAAACAGAAAGTTTACATTGAGCAATTAAGAGAACTTTTTGCTCATTATAAACCCTTTGAAGTACAATAGATTGAAGCAAACTATTAAATAACTCTAATAAATATGAGTGAACTATTAAAGAAACTAATTAATAATAAATAAATAAATAAAAACTTTTCTTTTCCATTTGGTGGCTAGCTACTTCTTATAACACAAAAAAGCATAATGTTAAAGTAAGATGCAACAAGTATTGACAAATTTAGCCTGATATAATTTATTTATTTTTAATCACGCTGGCCCAATTTATATTTATAACAAACTATATCAAGAAAAAGCATATTACTATATTAAAATTTGTCACATTAATTTATAGTGTACAGTTTTTAATTAGGTTGAGGATTAGGATTTAGGTTCCCTTCATTGTTGTATTTAATTTCATATGATGCTTGGTGGGAGTACTTATTAATTATGTGATTTAATCAAGTGGCATTATCTAAATAGTACCTTTTTAGTTGATTGATTAGAATAAAGTACATGTGTTTTTAAGGTATTTTTTTGTCAGAGTCAACTAATCGTGTTTAACCATATCATTAAAGTGTATATTATCAACCTTTATCGACTTATATAATTTAAATAATACGATTTGAAGACTAATGGAAAATATTAATCGATGATGAGAAACTTAAAAGTTGAAAGCATCAAATTATACAAGGGAATGGGATTACTAATTTTAGACCCAACATTGCATTCAAATTAAAAGATCTTTTTGATTATTGGGTTAATTAAAGAAATAATGTCATTCTTAAAAAGGCTGGAAAATAATGTTATTGAAAAACATTTCTAAAATTAATGTAAACCCTTTTTGTGCCATGCTTATTTCTATCAATACAAAAGGAATGGCATTTTGACTTTTCTCGAATTTTCAATCAATGTGTAGATATAAATAGTTCTACAACAACCAAAACAAAAATAAGTTAAATAAATAATTTTGTTTAATTAATTATTATTATTTTAAAAAAATCTTCTATCAAGGAGGACAAGTAAAGTTTTGACTATACATGTAGGAAGAGTTACTATTGTTTTAATTTTTGAACTATATATTTATGTTGACTATTACAAACTTGTGAAAATCGATTGTTAAAAATATGCTTTTAATTATTTGTAAAATCATTCCATAATCTCTTATTATTTTGTATAAAGTATTCAATTCATCATCTCAAATAATAAATAGAGTTATAAAATAATTTAGACAAGTTGTATCTAACAGTCATTTGGGACACGTAAGGACAAGGCCTACTTAGAAAAAAGAAGAAGAAAAACAAAATCTTTTCATAAGAGAACAAAGTTTTCTTAAATTAAGAAAAATTTGCAAATGTTTATTCCAACTTATTCGATTAATTGTTGATATATTAAACTAATTTGAGCATAATTCATCGGATAAAAATACTAATTATTATTTGAATGTCTAATTATCTTTTAAAAATGGTTTGATTCACCGTCTTTTAGAATAATTATAGGTATAAAACAATTTAGTCAAATTATAACATACTCAGCTACAGTAACAAAACAAGAAAATACCTACTTATTAAAAGAAATTGATTTTTCTTTTTAAAATAAGTGCAAATGTGCAAACTTTTAACTTAAGTAGATTCAATTAGTTGTAAAATACCAATTGTTACAGTCAAACTAACAAAACAATAGTCATTGAATAAAAATACCAATTATTATCACAAAATTGATAGATTCAAATATCCACATATTCTGGTTGAATTTAAAAAAAAAAAAAA
>QLSR01000366.1:96100-130800 GCA_031780015.1 Citrullus colocynthis
AAAAAAAAAAAAAAAAAAAAAAAAAAAGCGAACAAATTAATGATAAAACGTATATGTTTATCCATGTAAAACTTTTTAAATTCACAATTTTGCCAAATTTCTTAAAAGAAAAAAGAGGAGACATTAAACAAAAACTTGTTTAACGCAATTTAATTATCTCTAAGTTTGAAAAAAATAATGGAAATGTATATTTAGGTTTGCAAGTGGAAATTAATATAGAAAACAAAGTGGAATATAGTTATTTATATTTTTTAATGGAGGAAAAAACAAACGGAAATTAGATGACCATTGACCAATAAACTGAGACGAGAAGGGTGGTGGTGTGGCACGTGAGGGGCGCGTGGCATCTGATCGTGGAATATGCCACAAAAAGCTCGTGTGCACTGAAGATTCAATGCTCATCAATGTAGAGTAACTATTACGTCATCCCCCGTTTCCCGCCCTTTAATGGCCATTTAAAACCCAATTTAATTTTTATTAAACTTTAAAACTCGTACGGTGTATTTATAAATTCAATTCCATATCGCTATTTTAGGACAGTGTCAGTTATTTTTGTTTTTTAATTTTTACTGTCAGATGACCCGGAAATACAGTAGTACCAAAATATAACTTTTTCCCTATAAAAAAAATAAACAAGCATAATTATTCATTTATTCTCACATTTATTTTGTTTTCTAAATATTTAAGAGGGCATGTTTCCTTTTTTTTTTTTTTTCATCAATTTTGGATTTGGAAGGCTTGAAGTTATGCCTCAAGTGTTTGAATACAAAAAGCATCAAATATTAATTTGTATTGTTTATTTATATATATATATATATATATGAGAAAGGAATCAAACATCTGACATTAAAGTTGATAGTACATTATTCATGTCAACTGAGTTATATTCATTTTAACGTGAAAGTCATTAACATGTAGAATCAAAATTTTGATTTTTGTTAAAAATTAATTTTAGTTGCTAAACTTTCATAGAAGTAACAATTTAGTCCATGAACTTTGATTTGTAACGATTCAGTTCCTATAATTTTAATTTTGTATCAATTTAGTCTATGAATTTTACTATGTAACAATTTAGTCGTTATACGTTAAAGTTTGTAACGATTTAGTCCTTATTGTAGGAAGTAGTGTTAAAATTTAATAAAATTTCTTGCATAAATAAACCGATAAACTAATTAGAGATTCAACATTTTTACAAAATTTATAGTCTATATCATAAAATAACAAAAATTGACATCTAATTTTGACTATTTTTTTATGTTAGGAACTAAATTATTACAAATTTGAAAGTACAGGGACTCAATTGTGACATACTAAAGTTCAAGGACTAAATTGTTGCAAAATTAAAAATACATGAACTAGATCACTACGAATTAAAGTTTAGGGACCATATTGTTACTTTCCGAAAAGTATAGGGACCAAAAGTGTTTTCTAACCTACATTCTTCAAGTCAATTGAGTTATATTCATTTTAACATGAAAGTCATTATTATGTAGAATTGAAATTTGATTTTGGTTAGTGAAATTTGTATGTAAGTGTGACTTTTAAGTTTTTTTTTTTTTTTTTTTTTCAATATATGGGACGAGAAATTCAAATTTATGACCTTTTAATCAATGACACATATCTTAACCAATTAATCGATGTTCGAGTTGACATAAAGTAATTTGAGATAATCAAAATTACATTCCACGTACATAATGAATTTGACCTAGGAACAAAATACACAACTATATGACGGGACATATAGTTTATTATGTCGAGTTATAATGTTTCTTTTTTCTTTTTCTTAGAAGCAAGTTATAATGAATTTGACATGCGGAACATGTGTATATGCAGTAATTTAAGAACGTGAAGGAGGTTTGCACCTTTAACTTTTAATATTTGATATTTTGTTAACCATATAATTCACACCGTGTTAGCTTAACTTATAGAGTTATACTTTACATTTTAGTATAAAAAGTTCAAACTAACCGATTGCTAAACTGTTAATTTGTGTTGCTAATTTCATTGAATACATAAAAATTGAGTTTGTAATTTATGTAACTTATTTATACACCACTTAAATAAAAAGCTACACAAACTTATAAATTTCATTGCCCGAACGATAATTTTAAAAAACTAGCCCAATCTATAAAAAAACAATAATGAAAAAAAAAAAAAAACATGCTCAATATACACATTTTGTTTATTTTTATTCGAGTTCCATTCACATTAAAATCAATCTAAAAAAATAGCAAACAATGCATTAACCAATTGAGTTGAATGTACTAGTAACATTAATACCTTAAAAGCCTATGACAAACCTGAGGTAGAATACAAATAATTCAAATCTCTCCAACAATTTTGAAAAATTTATCTGATTATAATGAAAATAGAACCATTCTTAATTTTTTTAAAAAAAGTTAACAACTAGTAGAGTTACATATATTAAGTTCAATCTAGACACACAAATAAAAAAAATAAAAAAACCTTAAAAAGAAAGAAAAATATTTGCCACAAAACAAAGTAGGACAAAGACACTAAACTAGGTTAAAAAAAATAGGCGCAATCCAACTAATATTATTATTATTTTTATCATAAAACTCTTTATTTCACCATTAACTCATTTACGTGTACATGTGTGCGTGGGTGTATGTATATATATATATATATATAAAATATTATAAATAGAAAAAATATCAAACTATTTACAAATATAGAAAAATTTCATTGCATATCAGCGATAAACTTTTATAATTTTTTTTTTATATTTGTAAATAGTTTACAATCTATTTAGTTTAGACTATATGTTAATTATCTTTGATCTTGTAATATGTTACAGTTAGTCCTAAAATGTTAGGCTATTTTGACTTAGAGCTTAAAAAAACCCTTTTTAACCATCAGAATCAATTCAATTCACTAGTTAAAATGATGATGTAAACAAAATAATGCTTTTTCTTCAACAAACACTAATCATCGCAGCTTTGGAAACAATAGAAAAACCCAGAAAATTGAAATCCACTCAATGACTAAGGAAAAAAGAAGAAGAAAGAGGCCTAGGTAAAAACAAGGATTAATAAAGGAGAAGAAAAAGAAGGCAAAGAAAATCATAAAGAAAAAGAAAAGAAGAGAAATAAAAAAATAAATAAAAAATTGAAAACAGAGGCAGAAAATCGAGACCCAGCAAAAGCGAAATCATATTCAGCTACCATACGTTACTTTTTATAAATAGTCGAGTAGATAACAGTGTATTTACAATAAAGATGATTGCAAAAGAAAAAGAGGGAAAAAAAATGAAAATTTACTGTGAAAAAGCTAAAGAGGGGCAAATTTTTTTTGTATTAACACATTGACAGCTGTGAAGAGGAGAGTGTGGGAGATTGTGGTGGGACTTAGCGGTAGGGTCCGGGTTATCCCCACGAGAAAATCTACTATCCCGCCTTCCCGCTCCTTTGAATCTCATCTGCTCAGACCCCATTTTCCTAAGAACAAAGAAAGCTAGGTTAAGAGGGGGGAAACTTGAGAGTAAGATAAGACACCAGTGGTGGAAGTAGCTAATTAGTTGTGAGTTTTTGCTTTTCCATCGTCTCTTTGAGTGATGCTGGAAGAACCCATTTAGTTTGCCGACATGGACACTCCGGAGAGGAACCAGATCGGCACTACTTCTGTCTCTAAATTTGAGGTGATGGTTTTCACTTCAAATGGGGGTGACCCTTTTGCTGTTTGATTGTGTTTTGTGGTTGGTTTGGGACTTTTTGTCATCTGGGTTGGGATTGGTTTGTTGTTTTTGTGCATGTTCTTTGATTTCTACTTCGTTGACTTCCACACCCTTAATTGGTCGATCCCATTTCTGCTTTTGTGGATGTGTTGGCTGCATGCTCTGGATTTGTCTTGTGAATTCCTTGATCTGTTGTCTTTGTGGGTTTTGGTTGGTTTTACATGCAACTAGTGTTTTCTATGTTTTTAATTGGATGAATTTAACGTTTGTTCTTCTAGTGATTTCTCCTTGATGGTCTGTGGAGGCCTGACTTTCTTGAGTTTTTTTGAATTCAAGCTTCAGATCTCCATTTTGGGCAACATTTGCTTTCATAATGGCCATGGTTCTGTTTCTGTGCTTGGGTCCTTTGTTACTGTTACTTTGAAATTTGAAAATTTGCTGTGCTGTACCAAACTTTAGAGCAGATCTCTATCTTGGTTGCTTCATGCTTAGAAACAATGTTTACTTGCTTTTGAAGCTCTGTGGTCGGCTCTGCTTGGTGTTCTTTCTTTCCTTTTGGGGGGGGGGGGGGGTTTATGCAGTAATTTTGCTTAATACTTCATTTTCTTTTTCGCGTCTCAAATGAATTATTGATGGTGCAGGATTCCCCAGTTTTCAACTACATCAATAATCTTTCTCCGATCCAACCTGTCAAGTCCATACATACTACACAGACCTTTAACTCTCTTAGTTTTGCTTCCCTTCCTTCGGTTTTTACTTCGCCACATGCCAGTTCTTACAAGGAATCTAGATTCTTAAGAAGGTGCAGTACATACATCTTTTAAGATGCTTTTTCTTTTTCCTCTAAAAATTACTTGCGTGGAAATGTAACTTCAGTCTATTTCACTTTTCATATAATTGAAACTTTATTTATCAACAGGCACATTTATTCAGATCTATCAAAGCCAGACTTCTCTTCCGAAAATGAGAATAAAGTCGGCACTGATGGAGGTAATACAGGGAATGTGGCTCAATTGCAGGATAACTCTAGTGCACCAGATGGCAAATCAGATTCACTTTCCAATCCATCTACTGAACCGCCTTCTGAACATCCCGTGTCTACTAAAGAGGAGCCACAAGCATCAAAGAGTGATTCTTCTCATTCAGATTGTAACCAAAAGCTACCAGATAGTGTTTTAAAATCAGGCGAAGACCCGGCTTTAAGTGACCCCTGTGTTAAAAATAAATCTGGAAATGGATCATCTGAAGCTGAAGGGAATAAGCAGGTCGTTAGCCACACTGAAGAAAGAGAGGGGACGGGTTATGACTGGGAAAGTTTAATTACTGAAGGTGCTGATCTTTTGATATTCAGCTCCCCCAATGGCTCAGAGGCTATCAGACTAGTTCAGAAACCATTAGACCTTGTGACAGGGTTTACATCAAGTACCTTGTCTCAGATCATGGACAATGACAATGCCAATGCCAATCTGTCAAAGATGAGAATTGCTGATCCAATGGAATCAAGCGGTGGACAGCATGAAATAGAGTTTTTGTCATCTCAAGCTGGAGAGGCTTGTGAAATAAAAGATATGGACCAGGGCGTAGATAACCTTTCCTTTCCAAATTCAAGTAACTCTATTAGTAGGGAAATAACAGATGATGAAGTGGCTAGATATATAGCAGATGATTGTAAGGTATTAATGTTTAATTGTTTCCACATTTTATGAAAATTCTATGGTTCAACCTTTTGCATCATGCATGTCAGATGTTCAAGGAAATAATGGGCAATGCAATTGAGATAAGGAAAAGAATACATGTTGATCATGAAGAATAACCTCTCATATATTTCTTTTAAACTAAACTTTTCATTTGTTTTATTACTCTAATTGCTGGGCCACTACCTTGTAACCACGCTAATTTGAATTTATCTGGTTACATCATGTAATATTTTGTTTGCTGTACTAACATGTAGAGCCTGTTTCATCATTCATTGATCCCTATAATTTTGAGTGTCTTGTTAGGTTGATTAGCTATTAAGTAATGTAGTATGTTTTGGGTATTTAATAATATTAGTTGTGGCTTGTCTGTTCGCTTACAGCCGGCATCTAATTTGTATCGGGGTATGAGGAGGCGCTGTCTGGACTTTGAGGCTGCAGTCAGTCGAAGAAAAAACTTAGAAGATGGTTCAAATGGTGGTTCTGTGTTGACACATCCAGAAGAGAAGACGGCATCCATGGATAAACAACTTGTCCCTTATAAATCTGGAGGTGTTGCAACTAGATGCGTTTTAACTGGAATAGGTTTACACTTAAATGCTTTGGCAACAACTTCAAAGGATGCCAAAAATCTCAATCATGAAAAGTTTTCATCTGAGAGGCAACTGAATTTGCCCAATTCAAGTGCTTCATGTCATTCACCTTCAACTGGTCGGGATCCTCTCTTGACATCAGTTGTTACTGAAAGAGACATGGATCCATCAGGGAATGGAATTCAAAATGAGGAAGATGCTGCTAGGGCATCTGCATATGTGCTTGCTGAAGATTTCAATCAAAATAGTCCCAAAAAGAAAAGGCAAGTCAAGTATTCTCAATGAAATGGCTATTGCATGGCATTGTGTAGCTTTGTTATTTAGCTGCATCACCTTGTTATCTAAATGGAAGCCAAATGGTTTTGTAGGCGGAGGTTGGAACATGCTGGAGAAACTGAGTCATCATGCAAACGCTGTAACTGCAAGAAGTCCAAGTGTTTAAAACTGTGAGTTCCGACTCCAACAATCTGACTGAATCATTTTGATAATACAAGAAACTGGTGATATACTTGCAGCGCGGGCACTTGGTTTCTAGATAAAATTATGGGGTTATGGTGGAAAATTTATATAGAAAGGAAATTCATTACTTTTTAACTCTTCTTCCGTAAGTATTGTATTTGACTTTTTGTCCTCTATGTGCAGTTACTGCGAATGCTTTGCAGCCGGTGTTTACTGTATTGAGCCATGTTCATGTCAAGATTGCTTTAACAAGCCTATTCATGAAGACACCGTTCTTGCAACTCGTAAGCAGATTGAATCTCGCAATCCGCTAGCATTTGCTCCAAAAGTGATCAGGAACTCGGATTCTCTTCCAGAACCTGGGGTATGAAAGTCTGTCTAGAATTTTCTTGACTGTGGGGCTGCAAGATGATAACTTGAGAAATTTGTTTCTGTCAGGATGAATCTAACAAAACCCCAGCATCTGCACGGCATAAAAGAGGATGCAACTGCAAGAAATCAAGTTGCCTTAAGAAGTATTGTGAATGCTATCAGGTTTTTACTCCTTGGATAAACATGTGTTTATTATTATCATTATTATTTTCCTGTGCGGGATCTTATTTAAACCATTTGTCTTTCTTAAAGGGTGGTGTTGGATGCTCCATCAGTTGCAGATGTGAGGGGTGTAAAAATGCATTTGGAAGAAAGGATGGTAAATTTTACCAGTGATTCCACTTGATTATCTTGAATGCACACTGATTGTCTAGTATTTTGATTGTGCATCTGAGATTGTATAAATCGCTTTCCTCACACAACTTTCCCTGATAGTATAGATTATTTTTGTTTCAGGGTCCTCTCTATTAGGATTAGATGCTGAACTAGAAGAAGAAGAAGCAGAAACAAACCAAAAGAGTGTGATGGACAAAGGTCTGCAAGGCCCGGAAATCCAGAATAATGAAGAGCAGAACCCAGGTTCTGCTATTCCCTCAACTCCGTTACAACTTTCCAGGTACCTCTCTTAAATTTTCAGCTAAACAACAATGTTAATATGTTCATTATTGTTGAACCGTTGACTATCTCTCCATCTGCAGACAATTGGTTTCCCTGCCGTTTTCTTCAAGAAGCAAGCCGCTGCGTTCTTCTTTTCTAAATGTTGGATCCTCATCTGGATTTTATGCTGGCCACAAGCTTGAAAAGCCGAATATCCTCAGAGCCCAACCGGATCTTGGGAAAAATACCAAGCCTGTTTCGGAAGATGAAATGCCAGATATTCTTCGTGGCGATTGCTCTCCTGGTGCAGGCGTGAAGACTGGTTCCCCCAACAGCAAGAGGATATCTCCTCCTCAGAGCGACTTTGGCTTATCGCCACTGCCACGAACGGGTCGGAAATTGATATTGCAGTCGATTCCATCTTTCCCTTCTCTCACCCCTCAACACTGAAAATGGTGAGTCTTCCGAGCAAAGTCTGCTTCAATTTGCCAATTAGTTGAAAAATACGTTGCTCAGTGGTACTCTGTTTGAGCTTTGTATAATAAAAAGTAGTGTCCCTACGCCCAATACCTCCAACTTATCTTGTAAAATATTAGTTTTCCGAAGCTTGTACCTGTAGAAATGATGGTTGGACTGTTTATTTATATAGATCCATGATTAATTTGCTTCATTTCAATCTTTCTTCTCATCAAAGCTTAGCTGACAGCCATGTGTTTTAGATCCTTGCTGGTAGATCTAATGTAGGAACAAGCCCACTAGTAAACATGTTGCCCATTTGACCACTAGACTCCAATTTCAGCTGAAGTGATCACCAGGTGAACTTGAGTTGGACCAAGTAGCTTAATCAAAAGCCTGTCCTAGGTCCAACTTTCATCCTTAGCACATTGGCCCAACCCATTTTCCAAGCCTCGCAGAAGCCAAGCCACCTTAAATGAGTCCCTATAGTTTGGATTTGAATCAACAGAGAGAAAAAGAGAGAGGAGAACAGGCACATGGGTGAGTGATAAGCCTTTGTCCTTTTATTTTCAGCTAGTACTGGGTGGGAACAAACATGTCTAGGATTTTTACTTGTTTGAGGAGAATCCAACAAATTTACACCACCATTCCCAGAATCCTAACTTTTTCCAGTACCCCTTTTCAGAATTACGCTGGTAGCTAGCCACACAGCTGGCTATTCCACTAGAAAACAAAAACAAAATCTGAAAGTTTATCTCTTGTTTGGGGTCCAGAAGATTCACATGCCCCTCTTATTTTGCACTTTTCTCCTTAGATACCTTTAGGCAACTTAATCATGGAGGTTGGTAGAAATGTATTAGGTTTTGCTGTTATATTAAAACGGGGATCATACCGACACTCTATAAAACTTGCATAAATATTCAAACCATTGTCCACACAAAGACAATCCCTTGGTCCTAAAGTTAATTATGGTGTCTGTTTTTCTTGATATATTCTTGGAATTAAGAACAGTAAACCTTCAGAACACATTAAACTTTGCTGTTCATTCTTGGTTTGTGCTGATGAAGACACTGAACAGAACATGTTAGATGTTAGATGCCAGATTATATGGATGCATATGCTTTTAATGACTAAACCGTAGGGGTGGTAAGCTACAGAAAATATGGTTAATTCCACAATTATGACTGTTTTGGATTTTGTACAACCCATTAACTCAACAATTAGAAACTTAGTTCACCAAATGTGTGAAAGCAACCGAACATTTCGAAATACACGGATTAGTATGAAATTAAACACAAATACAAGGACTGAAACCAAATCTTTGACTTCACGATTTCAATGTTTACTTGTCCCTTACCAATATTTGACCTCTTAGTTTTTCATCAGGTGATAAAATTTTCAACACTGTAGAAATTTCTATAGATAAAAGTATTAATGGATATAATTCAAACCCATGTTCTCTCTCTCACCAAATGGTTTGATGAGGAGTTTTAGAGGGAAATCACATCAAGAAGGTGGGGAATTTTTATTTTTGGCTGTTGTACTGTTTCTAAAAGCATAATGTAGCTTTTTGGTGAGGAGTAAAATCAAACAGGAGTTGAAAAAGAAAGAGAGTAAAGGCAATTAGAAAGGATTTTGTCTTTGTGTTGGTGGGTACCCACAAGGAAATTACACCATTGTTTTTCCTCTTCTTTTTTTGGGAGATTGCATTTCAGATTTTTGGGTTTAAAGTCATTGTCTTTGTTGAACAAATACTCGACTTGACAATCTCCATTGATGATTTTAGAATTTTGATTGATGCAGATTACGCTCCAAAATCTCAAGTGTTGGAAGGTTTACAACATTTACTGCAGATTTAACTTTTGCAGCTTCTGTACAGCAAAATCTTCTTCATTAAAAAGTTGTGTATTTCATCAAATTCAATCTCTAGTTTTATTTACCTAAATGTTTTTCTTTATTCTATAGAGTAATGAGAGTTCATTTCTAAAACTGGAGTGCCTGAACAGATTCGATTCTGGACGAGTCATTTGAGTTTCGAGAATTAAAATTTTGGAAAAAGGAGTAAATTTATTCCTTGAATATAAGAGTTTTGTGATAGTTTGACCACTATAACCAAATTGTGTTCTCTTGGAATGAACAAAAATAAGAATTCCAAATGATTCAACTTTATGTCTGCATATGTTGACTTTTGAAATTTGCTTCAATAACCAATTTGGTGACCAATGGAAAAGCTTTGAGTTTGGAAGTGAGCAATTGAATAAGAGAGAAAAACAAGCAAGATAGAATTTAGGTCGGGCAATAATGATACAAACTAAACAAGCAAAAACAAATGTTTCCTTGAACAGAAGGGTATTGTGAGTTGTGACCATTGTCATTGAGCAAATGATATAATGTTCGATACTCAAAATATAGTTCAACTAGTTAAGTCATATTATATAGTTGAATCATCGAATATTTTCACCTTCATTTATTGTTGACAAAAAAATCAAATGTTCAAATCTTTATAAAGTATGATATTTTGGATTTTGTTTCTTAATTCAATAAATAACATTTTTGAATGATAATTGGTGTCTCATCCCGAAAATAAAATTACCAAAATTAGAGACACCAAGTATATAATTATGAAAAAATAAGGCAAGAAGTATGAAGAACCCATTGCCGATATGACAAGTGGACCCCTAAGTAATCCAATGAGTCAAAAAAAAGTCCTGTGTCAGCACCCATGTGGACATCATTTAATGGACGGTTCTGATTATTGACTAATTGTCCAATGACCCAACGTCTTTGCATTGGACTTGGACCCAATTAATCCCAATATATCAATATTTAGAAATTAAATTATTGAATTTTAACATCACTCATGAAAACTTTATGCTAAGGGAAAAAAAGAGTACACTTTTTGGAAAGAAAATTAGATGCAAACAAAATCTAAATATATATAGATAGAATAATAGAATAAAGGAATAAACATATAAAGATTCCCATTTCTTCTTTTATCTCAATTATATAGATTGCAATTTTGAAATGCACCTTTTTCCCAATTAAAAAAAAAAAAAAATTCTATCTCTAGAGCATGCCTTTTAATTCTCTAATATTTTAGAAGCTTTAGGTTTGTACCACATTTTAAAAAATAACATTCAGACCCATACTCAATAATATCATTATATTTACCTTTGAAACATACACATGAACTTAAAAAATGAAATTTACAATTTTCTTTAAAATAAGATATATTTATTCTACGTTGTCTTGTACTCAATATTATTCAAACTAAAACTAATGTGATAAGATACAATCACAAGATCTTTCAAATATCATGTCAATATGGTACTAATCAATTTCGTCGAATATAAATTTAAAAACATTAGAGATAGGATTGGAAAATGACGTACACTCGAACAACCGTAACATAGTAGTAGCACCATTGTTTAAAACAACCTATTGAAAAAAGTGACGAGCCCTAGGGAGGAAGACAAAATTCACCCACAAATTAAGACACCAATAATGTAAGTGTAGGCCATAAGAGAAGGGGGAAAAAATTCAAACAAATGTGTTAGCAATTTTGGGGTACTTAGTTGATTTTTGTTTTTTTAAAAAATTTAATTTCTCCTTTCTTCTTGCAATTGCTTAATGTTTATTTAATATAAGCTTTTAAAAGCACCGACAGATTCCCTTTGCTATTTTTGGTGTTTCTCTTAACAACCCCACATTTATATTAAATTTTTATTATATCCAAAATAATCGTATTGTAGAGATCATAGATAAACTTATAATTGAAAAAGGGTGAGTTTCATTATTTTGGATTAAATTTAGAATATCCTCGATCTTATCATTAGGATATGATACAATTAAAAAAAAACTGAACATTTTGCTTTTTAAGTGAAATTGATGCTAAACAAGCAAGAGTGATCTAAGTCCATGAAATTAAAAGGTTTGTTGGAAAAGGATTTTATTTTTCAAATTTAACTCATAGTAGATTTAAATTACAAGTTTAGTTTTTGGTACGTAAATTTTTAAAAAATTCTTACTAAGTCTTTAGACTTTCAATTTGTGTCTTTTAGGTTCCAAACTTTTAATTATGTATCTAATAGTTAACAAACTTAGAAAATATTTAATAGTTTTTTATCTTTCAATTTTGAGTATAGCCAATAGATCTTTCACTTATTCAAAATTCTTAAGAATTAAGTGATTCATTAGATATAAATTTGAATTTTATGATTAGTGGACTTCTTAGTGAACTTTTTAAAAAAGTATCAAATACGCTAAGGATCTATAAGACACAAAATTAAACATTTGAGATCTATTAGACACATAAAATTAAAAGTATGATAACATGCAAGATATTTTTTAAAATCGAGAGACTTATTAGGTATAAAATTTAAAAATTCAAACAAATAACTTTTAAAAATTTAAGGAACAAAATGGTAATTTTTATCGTAAATCAATTCTCTATTTTACTAGTATCTTTGTCATAATGAGAAAAATATTAAAGTTTTTATAAATTGTTGGTAGTTGGTAATGGAGAAGTTGGGCAGTGGAGTGAATGCTAAAAGGCATTATTGATTTTAGCTATTTGATAATTCCAAAGAACTATGATTAATAATGGAAGAAATAACTTTATCAAGAATAGTAGACTTTAAATTGTGGGTTAGAGTAGGTGATAATATAAATGAGTTGAAAACCTCCCATAATTAAGTTATAATTGTATAATATTAGGCGTATGATTAAAGTTATTTATGAAAGAAAAATTATAATTGTATAATATCGTGTGTGAATTGATTAAAATTATTTATGAAAGAAGGTGGCCGACTTAAAAGTAGGACAGAAAACATATATATCCTGAAATTAATAATAATAATAAAAAACCTTTTTTAAATATAGAAAAAAAGATCAAAATATTTATAAATATAACAAAATTTCACTATTTATTTGTGATAGATCGATGCGCAATTTATCGCAATCTATTGCAAATAGAGAGCGTATTTTACTATTAGATATAAATATTTTCGACGGTTTTGCCATTTAAGATAATTTTGCCGATTCGAATACTTACCTTTCATATTTGATATTTATAATGACAAAATATGAAAATTAAAAAAAAAAAAAAAAGAAATAATAGATTGAGGTAGACTCTCACTTATATTATTAAGAAAAGAAATAAAAAGAAAATATTTCCTTCAATCTTAGTTCCATTTTAAAAGAAGGATTTTTGTTTTTGTATATAGAGGTGAGGATCTCCACAAATATATTATCATCCCTATTTGTGAGGGTGGGTGTGGGTGTGTTGATGAAGGACCAACTTTTGTTGACTTTTTGCATCATGGACTCTTATTTCTACCTAATTCTCATTTAATTATCAAAATGTGATTCAATTGGTTTGTATTGATATGGTATATTAATATGGACCGCCTACCTTATAACATCTAAATACTTTATTGGCTATTATTATTATTTTTCTTTTCTTTTTAAGTTATGGACTTGTCCTCAAATATCTTATAAAACTATTAAATTAATTGATTTTTCTCTCTCTTACACAATTGATGAATCTTTTAGCTTATGTTTCTTCTTTTTGAACCATTATGGTGAGGGAGATTAATCGATCAATATTTGAGATGATAATTGGTATTTTGATCTATTAAACTATACTTGAATTGACATTTTTCTCCGTATCAGTATTCCTGTATTTAAGAGAGGAGATATTCTTTTAGGAAATCTTAATATTTAGTCTTCCATCCAAAAATAGAGAGAGAGAATGAATGGTAATTCGGAAGAAAAAGAAAATGAAATTGAGACTTCCTAAGTTTGAGAAATTGGATAACAGAAAAGTTAAAATAGAGAAGATTATTTTGTGGAAAATTTGAGCATGGATTGTAGTATGATAATTGAGAATTTTGTGTGACAAGATGTTTAAATTGGGGAAAATTAGATGTATTGGTTGGTTCTATAAATTTCTCAAATATATATATTTAATATATTTATATCACCAATAATTGAATGAAAAGAAATACAATTTAAAGTGATAAATTATAATCTGTAAATTTGTAAATTTGGTGAACAAAAGAGGAAAAAATGGCTAGAGATTTAAAATGTGTGATAATAAGTAAACTCAGATTTAAAATGTGTGATAATAAGTAAACTCATTTATTTATTTTTATTAGATTTTAACTTTTACCCGAAGTTTGCAAATTTAATGAGCAATAAAAGCACAAAAATGTAGGAATTAGCCATTAATTTTATTGATTATACTTTAAAGGCATTTAAATCAATTTAATGACTTCGATCCTTTCACGTCAATTCCCATTGCCAACATAGTTATCATTATTATTTCTTTTTTACAAAAATAAGAACTTGAACTTAGTTTATACATATGTTTCCAACAAAAATATCATAATGAGTTTAATTTAATAGTAATTGATATGACATGTTGAAATCCTCCACTCTTAATTGTTGTACTCAAAAAATAAAATAAAATTATTAAAGTGAACCTAGTATTTGATATAAAACTTGTAGTATGAATTTTCAAATTAAAATTTCACTGTAAGAAAAAGAAAAAAGAAACTTAATTTTCATCAAGTTGCTTCCAAGTTGGTAGAGATAGTTTAAAAAGGGAAAGATCCCATCTCAAAATTTCATAATTATCTCACATAAATTTGAGGAAAAAGAATTAAAGAAACAAAAAAAACTCAACTTTGGGTCATTAAATCTGGTCTTGAAAAGTTGGTTAACAATAATGCAATGCGCTGATTACTGTTTAGAAACCCAATAAAGAACAGCCTGAAGCCTTGAACATCATCACCACAAGCAACCATGCAGAAGAGAAGAAAATTAATTTTAATAATTAGCATTAACACACTTACCAATAAGATAAAAATAAAGTAGGAGGTAGCTTTTGGCTATTCAAGCTCCTTAATCACTCTCTACCCACTAATCTTCCACAGGGTGGCATGGTGGCGACAAAAGACAGCAAAATGGAAAGAATATGACACCTTTCCTTTTCTAGAATCTAATTAATTCTAACTATACTAATTTCAAGATTTGTTTTTGGGGTAATTTTCCTGTTCTAATTACCTACCCAAGTTTAATTTTTTGTGTTAATTGCTTAATTGTTTCCTTAACCCATTTGCCTAATTCACTCCTTTTGCTTAATCTCCGTTCTTTCATTTACGCTGCTCGAACGGACGGCCGTGCCATCATTGGACGGTTACTGTACAAAAGCCAAAAAATATAATGGGAATATGATCTTCAGAGATGGAGAATAGCAGACAAGGAACGAGTTTCAGCCTCAGATATAGACAGAGACAAGAAAAAATGGGGTGAAGCAGCTGATTGGTTAGTGGGGTTTTTGTTTTACTGATGACCCATTTTGTAGCCATTTCTTACGTTTTCTCATTTGATCGAAGTGTTTTATGAGAAGAGTTTGCTGTTTCGCCCTTTTTGGGGAGACCCATTTGCTTGAAGATTGATTTTGTGTTCTTTCTGAACCGTAGAGTTTCTTCGTATGATTGGGAAGAAGCAGCTGTTTCAGCCATTCTGGAGGTTTTTGGTCCCCTGGTTCGAAAAAAAAGGGTTGGTTTCTGAAGTGTGTTTGAAGAATGAGATAATGCTTTAACCTTTAGTTCTTTGTACTTTGGCGACTTTCTTGCTGATCCAAGCTCAGGACAGGTTAGCTTTTGTGATTTCTTCCTTTTTGTACTAAGAGATGTGTGTTAAGTTAACAATCCATCACTGCTTCCAGAATCAACTTATTCAAACCCTTGTAAAATAGTATTTCTTTGAAATGATCAAGTACTTGTAGAGCTTATCACCAAATTTGAGAAAGTTTTATGTGGTTGGAGATCTGGATTCTGTCTGTTTTCCCCATCCTTTGGGTCAGTTGACTTCTGATGCTGTGAATCGACGGTTGTTAATCAAGGAAAATTTGCAATTATTGAAATTTTTTGTGTTTGAGCAGCTTGCTGGCATGCCTTTTGTTTGAAGCTTCCTATTGAAGTTTAAAGGGCCAATGTAGACAAAATTTCATTTGTTTCATGACATTTTCTCTTGCAATGCAGGTGAACTCAGTGACAGTGAGCTGGAAAGGCTCATGGAGGATTAACTAGATCGTGAAGTTCAAATCGTGCTATTCTGGCCTGGATCCGTTACCTCAACAATTGCTTGTGCAAGGACCAGGCTTTTCCAAGGTCTAAACATTTTGTGTGGTTGTTGTTTGCCGGAGTCATGGCAACCTTGATGCATTCTGAATCTCGGCGCTTATATTCTTGGTGGTGGGATAGCCATATTAGCCCCAAAAATTCAAAATGGCTACAGGAGAATCTTACAGGTTATGCTTCTTATCATCATGACCAATTTTACTGATAACAATTAATTCCTATTCCCATGTTTAGACGAGGCTTGTCCATCAACATTCCTTGAGTGGCTACTTTTGGGAGCTTTTTCTTTTATGTGACTGCTTTTCGTCCTCTTCAATGGAAGTTTATGGGCTGCATTATTCTTGCATTTGTTGAGCTTCACATCCACATTTACAGTAACTTATCTTTCTATTTCTTGCTTGCATTTTTAAACATCCGAGTTTTGGATGACTTGGTATTGGAGGTTAGAGTTGAAAGAAGTGAAAAGAATGATAATTTTTGTGTAATGAGAGAGTAGTTGATTAGAAGAAACATGTAGAAAGTTGGTGGCTGAAACTCTCTTTTCTTGGGCTGATTATACCTTGTCTCTTGGAGCTGGATTTTGGGGTGGGCACAATCTCTCTGGATGGGGTGGACTATAAGCATAAATCATAATGCAATACCCCAATTAGAGGGAGGGAAATACTTTTGAATATTTCACCATTTATGAAAGTTAATGTTGTGTAGTGTAAATGTGTCTCAATTGGCACCTGCATTCTCAACATTCTTTGTTATCTGGATGTCCTTATGGACAAACATATGGATGCTAGTTTAAATTTGAATGCTTCCATTTAAAGGATATCATTTTTGCTTCCTCTTGCAAATTTCGTATCTTATTTATTTAATTGAACATAAAGAATCAGGTGGCTGCATGTTCCCTCTTGCAACAGCGAATAACAACTAGATATACTAACAAAGAAATGTTCACTTTTTTGCAGACATGGATTCCAAAGTAAAAGCAATGATCAAACTCATCGAAGAAGATGCAGACTCATTTGCGAGAAGAGCAGAAATGTACTATAAGAAACGTCCAGAGCTTATGAAATTAGTTGAGGAATTCTACCGTGCCTACCGTGCTTTAGCTGAAAGATATGACCATGCAACTGCGGAGCTTCGTCATGCACATAAAACCATGGCTCAAGCATTTGACAACCAAATGCCTCCTTTTATGTTTTCTGATGAGTCTTCTGTTTCTGAAGCTGAATCCCACACACCAGAAATCCACCTCCCAAATCATGCACTCCACAACAAAGATGACTTGCACAAGGAGTTGGGGAGTTCATCATCAACGAACCAACATCCATTAAGAATGGAAAGAGATAAAGCTGGGGAATCTAATTCTTGCTCAAGTAAAGGGGGTTTGAAACAGCTCAATGAGATGTTCGCATCAAGAGAAAATGTGCCAGAAAATTTAGAGGTTAGTGAGGGAAGCACTGTATCGCAATTAGTTTTTCATGAAGGTGAATCTGATGACCAAAACTTGCAAAATGTAGAACACCCTCAGTTATCAAGGAAAATTAATGGTCTTAACTCTCAGGTCCTGTGTGAGTCAGAAAGTAATGAAAAATTGGATGCTGAGCTTCAAAATTTAAGAAAAAGACTGAATCAGATGGAAGCTGAAAAGGAAGCTTTCTTTCTTAAATACCAGAATTCTTTGGAGAAGTTATCCAGCCTAGAGAATGAACTTAGTTCTGCTCAAAAGGATGCTGGTGGACTTGACGAAAGAGCGAGCAAAGCTGAAATTGAAATAAAAATATTGAAGGAAGCCCTTCTAGATCTGAAAGCAGAGAAGAATGCTAGCCTTCTACAATATAATCAATGTTTGCAAAAGATATCTAGCTTAGAAAATCAATTATCTGTAGCCCAACAAGATGCTGAAGGACAGAATGAGAGAGCTGCTAAGGCAGAAATTGAAATTCAGAACCTTGAGCAACAACTTTCCAGATTAGCAGCTGAAAAGGAGGTCAGTCTTCTTCAGTATGAACGATGCCTAAAGAAGATACCTGACTTAGAGAACAAAATCTCTCTCTCTGAAGATTATGCAAGAATGCTTGATGAACAAATAAAAAGTTCAGAAACTGAAGTGGAAGCACTGAATAGAGCTCTTGTTGAACTGAATAAAGAGAAGGAAATAGTATCTCGACAATATGAGCAGTGCTTGGAGAAAATTGCAAAGATGGAAACTGAAATATCTTATGCTCAAGCTGATGCCCAACGTCTGAAAGGTGAACTTGTGATGGCCAATGCAAAACTGGAGACAACAGAAGAAAGGTGTGCTCATTTGGAGCAGTCGAACCATTCACTGCAGTTTGAGGCAGACAAACTTGTACAGAAGATTGCTATGAAGGATCAAGAGCTTGCAGAAAAGCAAGATGAGTTGAAGAAACTGCAGAGTCTAATGAACGAGGAGCAGTCCCGATTTGTACAAGTCGAGAACACTCTCCACACTCTGCAGAAGTTACATTGTCAATCGCAGGAGGAGCAGAGAGCTCTGACCTTGGAGCTTAAAAATGGTCTCATGATGCTGAAGGATTTGGATATATGCAAACATGGCATGGAGGAAGACCTTCAACGAGTTAAGGATGAAAACAAAATATTGAATGAACTGCATTTTTCTTCCAATACTTCAATGAAGAATTTAGAGGATCAATTATCTGGCTTGAAGGAGATGAAAGAGAAGCTTGAAGAAGTTGTTTCCCAGAAAGAAGAGCAGAGCAGCTTGCTTGAGAAAGAGATCCATCATTTGAGAGAAGAAATCAAGGGTTTGAGTGGAAGATACCAGGGCATAATGAGACAATTGGAGGCCGTAGGGTTGGATCCTCACTCCCTTGAATCTTCTGTAAAGGAACTTCAAGAGGAAAATGCCAAGCTGAGGGAGGCCTGTGAAAACGACAGGAACAAGATAGAAGCACTTTATGAAAAACTTAGTTGTATGGATGAACTTGCAAATGAAAATTCGATTCTCAAGGTATCTCTGGCTGAATTGAATGCTGAATTGGAGAGGTTAAGGGAGAAAGTCAAGGAATCCCAGGACCTTTCCCAATTTACCCAGGGAGAAAAAACTACTCTTGTTGCAGAGAAATCTTCCTTGCTTTCACAATTGCAGAATGTAACTGAGAATATGTTGAAACTTTTAGAGAAGAACACATTGCTGGAAGACTCCCTATCTAGTGCAAATAAAGAGCTTGAAGGTTTAAGGGCAAAATCAAAGGGCTTGGAAGAATTCTGCCAGTTGCTCAAGGATGAGAGGTCCAATCTTTTGAATGAAAGAGGCACACTGGTGGCTCAGCTTGAAAACATTGAACTGAGACTAGGAAACCTGGAAAAGAGGTTTACGAATCTAGAAGAGAAATGTGCTGATCTGGAAAATGACAAAGATTCTGCCTTACATCAAGTTGAAGAATTGAGGTTTTCCCTTCTCATGGAAGAACAAAAGCATACAAGTTACAAGCAGTTGACTGAGGCCAGACTTGCTGGTTTGGAGAACAATGTCCATAACCTACGAGAAGAAAGTAGAGTGAGCAAGGAAGAAATTGAAGAGCTACTAGACAAGGCTGTGAATGCCCAGGTTGAAATCTATATATTGCAGAAGTTTGTTGAGGACTTGGAAGAGAAAAATCTTTCTTTGCTTATTGAATGTGAACAATATGAAGAGGAAACCAAGTTATCAGATAAACTTATTGCTGAATTGGAAGGTGAAAATCTTGAGCAACAAGTTGAAGTAGAATTTATGTACAATGAAATCGATAAATTAAGAGCAGGAATCCGTAAGGTATTAATGGCACTTCAAATTGATCAAGATTGTGGGCAGGGAAATATGAAAGAGGAGAGGATTCTGATAGTGGATATTTTGGCCAGAATTGAGGATTTGAAAACTTCTGTGTTCAAAAACAAGGACAAGAAGCAGCAATTGCTAGTTCAGAACTCGGTTTTATTAACTCTTCTCAAGCAACTGAGTTTAGAGAGTGAAGAACTTCTGTCAGAGAAAGAGAACATTGTGCAGGAGTTAAAGATCATGAAGGGCCAACTAGCAATGCATGAAAATGACAAGCATGAGCTTCTGAAGACAAAAAGCCAGTTGATGATGCAAGTTAGCCAGTGGGAGCAGCATGAGCTACTGCTGAAGGCAGAGATTGAAACTCTAAATGAGAAGCTAATAAATCTGCAAGGGGCCTGTCTCATGCTGGAAAAAGAAAATTGTAATGTTGCTGAAGAAAAGAAATCATTGCTCAAGAAATTTCTGGACCTTGAAGAGGACAAGAATATTATTCAACAAGAGCAGCAGAATTTAATCATCCAGGAAGTGATTGCTTTCAACATCCTATCCTCAATTTTTGAAAGCTTCAAAACAGAGAAGTTCTTGGAAATAGAAAATCTTGTTCAAGACATCTCTCATCTCCAAGTGGTTAATTCTGATACAAGGGAAGAGGTTAGAAAGTTGGCACAGAAATTTCAGTTGAAGGAAGTGGAAAATTTGCATTTAAATGGATCAGTACAGAAATTGGTCAAGGACCTACATGAAGCAGAAGACTTGAACGATGAACTTAACTATCAAATTTTAGTTGGAAACGATTTTCTGAGGCTGAAGGCCCAAGAGCTTTCTGAAACAGAAGAGGAACTTAAAAATTCACAAAACTTCAACATGAAATTGTCTGGGGCAGTCGAGGAGCTGAAGATGGAAGGTAAAGAATCAACAATGATCAGACACAGACTACAGAATGAGAATCGTGAACTTTCTGAAAAGTGCTTAAGCCAGGAGAATGATATTCAATGCCTCTGTGAAGTAAATGAAAATTTAAAATCTGAAGTTGATTTGTTGAATGAGGAGGTCGAGAAATGCAAAATTAGAGAGGAGTGTCTGAGTTTAGAGCTACAGGAAAGAAGAGATGAATTTGAGCTCTGGGAGGCTGAAGCCACAACATTCTACTTTGATCTTCAAATCTCATCGATACGGGAGGTTTTATATGAACACAAGGTTCATGAACTTGCACAAGCTTGTGAAAATGCTGGGGATGAGAACGCTGCAAAAACTATAGAGATTGAACAACTCAGAGAAAGAGTAAGTTTCCTGGAAACTGAAATCAGAGAAATGGAGGCACAGTTGTCTGCATATAAGCCCGCCATAGCTTCTCTGAGGGAGGATGTAGAATCACTCAAGCATATTGTTCTTCCTCAGACTAGGGATACCTGTAGAGGTTTTATAGGAGAAGAGGTAAAATCTTTTTCTTATTAATTATATGCTACAAAGCCCACAGTAATATTTTATAATTATTCTTCTAAATGATTTCCTACTTTAGTCAGAACTACCTAGTGTAAAAATCTACTGGGATTGGCTCCTAATAGCCAAATTTTGTGCTCAATATCATTGAATCTCTCCACTTCTTCACTTCTTCACTTCCTTTATGCCTTAATGTATTCATGTGTGTAGCACACTACTCATACACAACGGGACACGTCTGTGCCTGTCGTTTACTTTAAATTGAGTGCTCAACTTGCAGGTCTAGCTTAAAACTTGAATGGAATGGTTATAACTTCTAGGAATTAATCAGAAACAGTATAGTTTTTGTGAACTTGTGTACTTGTCTATCAGATTGCAATTACTTTTTGAGCTTGTGTATGAAAGCCTTATATCTCAAGATTGCATCATCACAATGGTGAGCGTGAAGGAAAATGTTATTGAAATCTAATACTGATTTATGTCCATGTTCTGCCAGGGCGAGGAAACCACAATTCATGTTCATCACAGGAGCTGTAATGTCCACCACAGAGATGAGATGTTGGATTTGCAGAAGATTGGGGCCATGATAAAAGCAGTTGAGAAGGCTGTGATCAAGGAAAAGGAGAAACTCAACAAAGAAGCTGCTGACAAACATGTCAAAGACTTCAAATCAGGAGCCTCACGTCAGAAAGTGACAATGAAGGAAGGGAAAGATTTGAGGGATGAAATTACTGGCAATCAGAAGGCAAGAAAGAATAAACCCGACAATGGAATATTAATGAAGGATATTCCACTGGATCATGTATCAGATAGTTCTTTCCAGAGAAGAAGCAAAAGGGAAAGTAGTGAAACCAATGATCAAATGCTTAAGTTGTGGGAAACTGCTGAGCAGGATAGCGACCAGAATTTGTTTGATAGCTCGCCACCACAAAGCCCGCCAGACCCACAAGTTGAGTACCCGCAGTTGGAAATTGTAGAACATAAGAGTCCAGATTTTTCTTCAGAACTGCAAGCAGAGAAGGAGTTGAGCATTGATAGATTGGAGCTATCACCCAGCATTAGAGAACGAATTCGAAGAGGCCGAAAAGGAAAGATTTTAGAGAGACTTGATTCAGATGTCATTCAGTTGACAGGTCTTCTAACAAGCGTCCAAGATTTGAAAAAGAGAATTGAAGTGAACACCCTTGAAATGGCTAGAAACAATGAATATGACACAGTCGAGAAACATATAAAAGAAGTTGAGGAAGCCATTTTTCAGCAAGTAAATATCAATGGTCAACTGAAGCAGAATTTGGAACGCAGTCCCTCATCTTTCGAGCGAAGACCCTCAGTTGAACTCGAGGCAACTGGAAACATCCCCTTAAGCAAACTAACAGAACAGGCACAAAGAGGATCCGAGAAGATAGGAAAACTACAATTCGAGGTACAGAACATTCAGCGCGTTGTGCTGAAACTTGAAGCTGAGAAGAAAAGAAAAGGGAAGAACAGATTCTCCAAGAGTAAACCTGGTGTTATTCTGAGAGACTTCATCTACAGAAGCGGAAAACGCAGTGAAAGACGAAAGAAGCCATGTTCTTGTGGATGCACAAGGCCTACTACTCATGGAGACTGAATCTTCTGATAGGTTTGGCAGAACAGTATAATCTTATAGAGGCAGCAGGTAGACATCACCTTGTAAGTTGTATAATTGTAGCATGGTTGTCTGTAGATCATCTGTGGATCTGTTTGAGAAATATTCCTTTCTTGATCTAATGATGAACTATAACGGAGATTTTTGTACTAATAATCTCCTTTCTAAAACTTGTGCTATATTTTGCGCTGGCTTTATTGATTTTGCTAAATAGGGCCTCTGCAGCTCAATGCAGACATAACTGGCACATGGAGTGGCAAAAAGTTGCCCGCTGGAAAAGAAAACTTAGCTTCATTTTGATTATTGGAAACTAGTAGAGGATTTTCATGTTTTTGTGTGCTTCATCATAATGTTCCAATGCCCAGATATCTTTGTATGCTGCACATTTTCTTAGATTTGCAGATTCTCATTCTATAAACATCTTTTTTGTTTTTTTTTTCCCCATTAATTGACACGTGCGATCTGATATTAAAGATCATACAAATTCAAACTTCTGAACCCAAATTTGTTTATAAAATTAAAACTAATTAAAATTGGAAGTGAAACTTCCTCCAAGTATTAACATACTTTATAATGTTAGAAAAATGTACAGGATGTAGTCCTAATCCTTTTTTAGTTGCTTATTTGTTTGCATTAAAAACAAAACATGACCTAGATAATACAAAATTGAAAGTTCAATAATTTAGTAGATATTTTTTTAAATTCAGTAATTTAGTAGGCATTTGAACTTATTAGACATTTTTTTTAAAATTCAAGCACAAACTTGAAAGTTAATAAAAAAAAAAAGGTGAACTTCGTTCTCCCTTTAATCAGTTTGTTACTTTTGAAATACAAATACCCATTACAGGCTACAACGGACAATCAAATTTAAAACATCGATGGACATATAGGGACTTAACTTTACCCAGAAAAAAATGGATATATCGTGACAAAAAGAATATTTTTGAAAAAAAAAAAAACTATAAAAATAAAAATTCAAAAAAATACATTTAAATTAGTAAATAGACATTTTAAAATGATTTAAACAAATAAACATGTTTTATTATTTATAATAATATTTACCATAGTAATATTTGCATTTCGTGATTTCTTCTACAATATATAATACAAACGTTGATTCAACCCTTCATGTTAGCATCAAGATGTTGACATAAATTTAATTCCAAACATGCAATAAAAAAATATATAATTGTGTCGGCTTATTTATTGAGAGCTTATTTAAAATGACTTAGAAAAAAAAATGAAAAAAATGTTTTTCAAAGATTTATTTTCATTAAAATATATATATATTTTTTAATAAAAACTCCTGCTATTATGCAAACACCGGAGGCAATGGGCAGAGGCTGGCCGAAAGCGGACTGAAGTTGGCCTGCGGTGGTGAAGGTTGTGGCCTAAGTTTGGCAGCGGCTGTAATAGTTGGAGTTGACCGAAGGTGACCGGAGTTGGTTGACAACGGGCAGTTGTAGCCACAAAACATGGTGGAAGTGAGGAATTAAGAAAAGATTAAATAACAAACACTCAAAATTCATCTTTAGATTTCAAACTTATACTCTCTTTTTTTCTTTTTCAAAATCCATTGCCACAAAATACTTGATTTCTTTTTAAAATAAAGTATTTCAAAATTAAACACTTAAAAATATATTTCAAACAAACCCAACTTTCATTTAATATTCCAAACAAACCCAACTTTCAAATGAGTCAATCTCATTTGGAAGAAAATCCACTTAGAAATTTGCCACTTTCACCTTCCTCGTAGAGCGCTTTAGTTTCTAGCCTTCAACATTATCTGTAATTTATCTATAAGCAAATGTAGCTTAAGGCTTTCATTTAATATTCCAAACAAACCCAACTTTCAAATGAGTCAATCTCATTTGGAAGAAAATCCACTTAGAAATTTGCCACTTTCACCTTCCTCGTAGAGCGCTTTAGTTTCTAGCCTTCAACATTATCTGTAATTTATCTATAAGCAAATGTAGCTTAAGGCTTTCATTTAATATTCCAAACAAACCCAACTTTCAAATGAGTCAATCTCATTTGGAAGAAAATCCACTTAGAAATTTGCCACTTTCACCTTCCTCGTAGAGCGCTTTAGTTTCTAGCCTTCAACATTATCTGTAATTTATCTATAAGCAAATGTAGCTTAAGGCTTTCATTTAATATTCCAAACAAACCCAACTTTCAAATGAGTCAATCTCATTTGGAAGAAAATCCACTTAGAAATTTGCCACTTTCACCTTCCTCGTAGAGCGCTTTAGTTTCTAGCCTTCAACATTATCTGTAATTTATCTATAAGCAAATGTAGCTTAAGGCTTCCATGGTGACTTTACCAGGAAACTATATTTGGAAGTAAAGTCCCAATTATTCCCTTTCCAGCCTCCTCCCCCTTGAGTAATTGAGTTTAGATGGCTGCCCCCTCCGGAGAGTATTTATTTGCATTATCCAAATAAAGAACGAGAAAGATTATGTATCGAGTCCTCAATGATCCATTTAAAACGGTGCAATTTGCTAAATTAATTCAATGAAAGTATTCTTTAACTAATGACACAAAATTGCCATCCTCAAAACCAACTCTCTGATTAGACCGAGAAGCGGGTTAAAACAAGTTTAAACAAAGGGGGCCAAAAATTAAACAAAAAACAGATTAATCCAACTCAAATGAAATTAAACATAACTGAACTCAAGCTCCAACAACTTCAGTAGCCTCCTCTACCGCAGCTTCATCGGCAGGTCTATCAACCTTCACGCCAACATCTTCTGAGTAGTCTCCGTGAACCTACACGCACAATCAGCAAGAGCAATGAATCGGAGGACAATAGAAATTTTCCCTTCTAATACCAAATATTAAGGATGAAACATAAAACTCTGAAATAATTCTGTTGGGCCGTTGGTACTGGATCAGGTTAAACTATTAAAGAGCAAATGAGAAATAAACTAGATTTATACCTCCATTAACTTCCCAAGATCGAACTTGGGGGCTTTCAAGATTTTAACCTTCCGGATAAACACATTTTGAAGAGGGTAGATACTGGATGTTGCCTTTTCAATCTCCTTGCCAATTGACTCTGGAATGAACTTGCGAACCAATTCCTTCAAATCACAGGAGGATGCTTGGTTTACCATGATCTCTCTCATCTTGCGGCGGATCTGCAATGTATAAAAGATATCAACATTGATTGGATTCAGAGAATGATTTGCAAAACAACACAAGTGCGTGCTGATTTGCACATATGGCAACTACTTTCAATTCAACAAATGAAATACCATAAGCAAATACAAGTTTTCGTAAACTTAGTAATACTTAGTAGCAAAATATTACAATATAAAATGCTTTCACAGACATCATATGAACTAACCTGCCTGATCTGGCTCGATTGTGCATAACAGGTCCTTTTCACCTGGTTTGGCCTTCTCTTAGTAAAACCAATGCAAAACATTCTAAGGGTGTAGTTGTCTGTGGTTTTGACATCTACGTGAGCTTCAATCAAAGTATGCCACTTGCGTACTAAAGACCTCAATTTGTCAGTAGTGAAGTTCATTCCCTGAACATTTTAACAATGAAGAAAAAAGATGATCAAAATGAAAGATAGAAAACTAGATGTGAACAAATCTGCTTCATGAAATGGAAATTTCATCTCACCCAGAAATTTGTCAGTACATTCCTCCCTTGAACATCTTCTGCTCTCAATCGAATCTTTCTGTAAGCATGCTCTTCATCATCCTGAAGATCAGCCAAAGAGATCTCGAAGACTCTATGTTTGAGTCCTTCAGATGCAATCTATAGAGAGCAACAAAGGAAAATTAACGTTCACTTTACATGAACTAAACAATAAATAAAATCTACATGAACATATGAGTTACAGCAGCAAAACTGGTCTAAAACTCTAACCACTGCATCATATGACTTATGAAACCTCTAAAGAAGTTAGCAGCATATCCAATGCATTCCGAACTTGCAAAGGGTATTTCAAGTCATCTAGGAAATTTAAAATCCGATCTTTGGTACTCAGATACCAAATATTCGAGTTCAGGAAAAACATCAATACAAAACTATAAACAAAAGAAATTAAAATACTCGCAACCTCTCTAATACTAGAAACCCATCAGATTTTGACTCAGTTTCTTTTGAAAACAGAGTAGAGATTGCATTCCATAATTTACCAACATGGTGATAGAGATGAAAACAACCCATAAACATGTAACTCATACATTAATCAAATTCAACAATGTCCCTAAGATTATACAAGCACATTGCACAATCTCATTTCACTCACTCTACACTCAGTTTCCAGATAAATTACAAACACAAAAGTAAAAGCAATTAGAATAAGACGATTTACCTTGGTACCCTGGGTGCGAGTAACAAGAGTCTTTCCGACATTCTTAACAGTGAAAACCGAAGGAGCCTTGATATCATACCAATCCTTCTTGGCAAATGGATCGGTGCTGAAAGACAAGCAAATAACAGATACATAAACGTACTCCAAAACTAAAACGAAGATCTGGGAACTAAAGGAGCAAATAAATATGCTCACGCTTTCTTCTTGCCACCCTTCTTTCCCTTCGAAATCCGCTTGTTCTTGCTGATCGAACAGAAAACTAGAGTTAGATATAAAACAAAAATGCAGCATCAATTGAAAATAATCGAAATGAGAGAGAGAGAGAGAGAGAGAGAGAGAGAGAGAGAGTACCCGACGGCCATGGCTGGAGGAGGTGAGTTGCCCTAACTCTGCAGATGTTACGCTGCACGGCAGAGAAAGTTTTGAGAGCCTCCAAAAACCCTAAATCTGTGTTTATATAGCTCATGTTTCAGGGCGGTCTCTTTTCTTTTTTTTTTGAGAAAATAATAATTTTAATTAATTTACTATTATTATTTAATTTTTTGATCTCAAATAGGGTTTATTCTAGTATCTAACCTGCTCTAATGAAGAGATTACAACCCTATCAAAATTTTATTATATTTGTAATTGGAATCAAAGTAAAAATATTGTCTTTTAAAAAATAAAAAATTAAAGTAGATTATTTTCAACAAAATATCAATTTATAATTTTAGTGTTAAACTTTCGTATACATATCAATTTACACCATCCATTATATTTCGTTTGAACAAATATCATACACTTAAGCTTTTTATCATCCTGGTGTCGAGCTATTTTTCTGCAGGACCTCCCCTATAATATCGTCGCTGCAGTAGAATTTAACCACCAAGTTCGGGATGGATTGGTGTGGTTCCTCTACGCCTAGGACACCAGAATATCGAACCATGAACGAAGAAATGCATGAGAGAAAAGCATATTAGGTAAACTTATAAGTTCATCAATTAAACTTCTGTTTTCATAAACACATCAATTTAAACTCGTAATCAATTTTTGTATCGCATGTGCTAAATTCTAGGTCAACTAAGTTGCATGTTCTTAGTCAACTAAACAAAAAAGAAGAAGAAGAAGCATGTGCTAAATTTTGGGTCAACTAAGTTGCACGTTCTTAGTTAACTAAACAAAGAAGACGAAGAAGAAGAAAACCCAAGTAGTTGAATAATTCTTCCATTACTTAAATAAAGGGTATTCGCCTTAGATTATCGATTACTCGCTGATAATCAAATCCAAGGTCTATCGAATTTTGCATGTACATTACTAAACCCTTCTAAAATGGTTTTAAACAGCCTCCAATACTAGACATTTCCTTCTGATTCTTTGCATCCTAACACAATTTCTATCAATATATCTAATGAGCTTTGTTGTCTGTAGAATTTTGACATTGCTCATAAAATAATATTGATGTTTTGATTAGGTTTTCCCTATTCAGTTTTCTGATAGCCATTTCCAATAGTTTATAGCTCTTCAATTGTTACTCCACATGCAAAGTAGAGCCAATGAATAATTTGAAATGTATTCCAACCAAAATTTCTTATAAGCTTACACTTTCTGTCTCCTTTTTTTTTTTTTTTTCCTTCTTGCAAAAACAAGAAAGGAAATTAGTATTGATTCATTTCTTTTAAGCGTTATTGTCGATGAGTTTTCATATACAAATCATGATCATAAGAATCACTTTCAAACACCAAAGCATTTTCTAAAATTTCTTAATTACATTTGAGTCCAATGTAGACCACATCATCATCGGGTCACCCTAACCCCAGAAATTGAAAGCCGAAACCCATTTTAGGCCGAAGCCCAAGGCCTTAATTCATTGTTTGAGCTTGCATTCAGTCGATCCAACTTTTTATAGCCGAGTCCATTGTCCAACCTTTGAGTAATTGAATCAAAGTTTGAGCCAAATTTAAATTGGGCTTGGATGAAACCAATGAATTAATTTATTAACTATTAATTATTTAAATATTTAAGAAAATTTCTTAACAAAATATTATTAAAATTGATTAAAATTTTATTTTAATTAATTTTTCTTAATAAAATTATGATATTATAAAACTTTATTTAATACTGTTTTTTTTTTTTTTAAAAAAAGAATTATTAGTTGTTAACTAAAAACTATTAAGAAATAAGTAATTTATCCACGCCACTTGGGTCAAATCAACCCTGTGTTTAACAAATAAATCTAACAATCCAAGAAGGAAAAGGCCCGAAGCCTGCCAAACCCAGAAAGGCAATTTGACATGACCCTCTTTGCTACACCAACTCCAACAAATAATAGTAGTAACCACAATAAGTCTTATTATAGCCTCACTAGTTCCAACCATTTCAATTCTGTCTCCAAATTACCTTTGATTCATAAACAACCTCCATTCTTTTCAAAAAAAAAAAAAAAAAAAAAATATATGTATATGTGTATAGGATAATTGTTTTAAATGAAAAATTGTTCAAAATACTTTTAAATATAGAAAAATGTTTGACGTACTTCTATCATTTATTAACGATATACGCGATAAATGAGAGTAACCTATCACTGTCTATTATTGATAGATAATTTTAATAAATGTTTTGCTATATCATAAATATATATTGATATTTTGTTATATTTAAAAACAATAAATATATGTATATATCGACAATTTAATTAATATTTTAAAATTGATGAAATTCAATAAAAATATAACTTTAGTGTCGTTTTTTCCTTAGTGAAGCTTCATTAATTTTTTACGAAACATATGTTTTACAATAGTTAATTTAATATAAAAACATTTCTAATGGACAAATCTTCAAATAAAAGTCTTATCGTATAGCGCTTAATTTAATATAAAATACAATACTTATCAAAGGTTGAGTAATCTGGTAAAGTTAAAAGTAAAGAGTAAAAGTCCTTCCAACACATATATTTTCTAAAATCATGCTCATGTGTACATAAATATGGTATATAAATAATTTTGGTACAAAATAATTATAGTGTATTGATATTTGTCATTTTAAAATTAAACTTGGTTTAATTAAATTTAGGGGTGTCGTGGTTTGGTTTGGCTCAGTTTGGAGTTAAAATTGAACCGAACTGCATAAATCGGTTTAGGAATTATGTGAAACTGAATCGAATTGAACCGCGTATTTGTGGTTCAGTTCGGTTCGGTTTTGCGGTTTCACCTCTTTCTTTTCTTTTTTTTTCCTTTTTGGTTTTATCCTCTCTATTTCGTATTTTCTAAGGGTGTTTGCGGTTTGGTTCAGTTCAGTTTAGGGTTAAAATCGAACAACATAAATTCTAAAAGAAGAAAAGAGAAAAAAATAAATATTATTTCTAAAAATAAAGCGATTCGGTTTGGTTTAAGAATTATATGGAACCAAATCGAACCGCATGCAAGCGGTTTCGATTCTGTTTCAGTTCGGTTTTGACGGTTTGGCTGATCACCCCTAATTAAATCTAGTTAGGTTTAATTTCAATTTAATTAGTATAATTTTAAAAGTTTTAGTTCAATTTATGTTCTTGATTAAACTAGATAAATCAAATTGAAAGCTTTACACCTATTGAAACCAAATTAAAAAACTGAAATTAAACCGAAAATTTAAAAAAAAAAACGTTTCGAACTAAATATAAAATTGAATTTATGCGCAACTATAAAGCTTAGTTTTTAATAGTATTTTTGAACCCAAACACAAATTAGGAGAACGCATTATTGTAATTTATGAAGAATAAAATTGGCCACTGTATGGTAGCTATCAAATTACACACACATCACATCACTAATCATTAATCACTAATTAAGATTAAGAAAATTAGTATTATCTTAACCCAAAACCAATTAGTAATACCATGAAAATAAATTCCGATTCTATAAACCCGTTCGCGAAAAAATTTCGACGGCAGAACGACAATCACCAATAAGATGGCGGCGGAGGTGGCGGCCGACGAGTACACCCAAAGACGCCGCAATCAACAGGGTAAGAGTAGAAAGCTTTGCATTCCTCCGGCGAACGTTGCAGTGGCCTTTCCGGCAAGCAATTTTTCTGGTCATCACTGGCCTGAAGTTTCAGGCACACCGGTGGCTCACTGCAGAAGAAATTATACGAGTAAGTGAAATTCTGCAATTTCGGCAACGAACAAATACTCGCTGGAATCTCGCCGGATAATTGGTTATGTGCCACATTTAGCTGCTCCAATTTCTTCATTCCAGCCATCGTCTCCGGCAATGGTCCGACGAGATTGTTGTCACTAACATCGAAGACGGTGAGCTTGCTCAAAGACCCAATTTCCAGCGGTAAACACCCAACCAACCCACTATTCGTGATTATAATTTCATTGAGTGTGCTGTTCATATTGGATAAACCAGAGGGGAGACAGCCATTGATGTTGTTATTAGCAAAAACCAGAACAGAAACAGGGGAATTGCCGATATTTTCCGGCAGGGAAAATTTGAAGTCGTTGTTGTTGATGAACAGAGCATCGAGTTTCAAGTCAAACAGGGGAGAAGGGAGATTGCCATGGAATCTGTTGAATCGAATATCGAGGAATTTGAGAACTGGGAGAGAGAGAATTACAGAGGGGAATTCGCCGGAGAAGTCATTGTTGCTGATATCGAGCTCGAAGAGAAGAGTGAGGCACCGGAAGGAATTGGGGATAGTGCCGCAGAAGCGATTGGAGTTGATGTGGAACAGAGCAAGGTCGGTGAGGAGGCCGAGGTCGTCGGGCAGGGTGCCCGAGAGGTTGGCGTGGTTGAGGTCGATCCCGGCGACGGTGAGGATGTCGGGGTCGTCGGGGGCGGGGGCGCAGAAGACACCGGAGTAGTTGCAGACATTGGGGCCGTACCAATCGGAGGTGAAGTTGGTCGGGTCGGCGGTGATGGCATGTTTCCAAGCTTGGAGAGCGGAGTAGGCCTTAAGAAGTCTGGGGTTTGGGAGAAATGGCGTCGGTGACGGAGTTGCTTGATGGGAAGGTTGGGAGAGGAGGATGAGGGTGGAGATGAGGAAGAGAGATTTTGAGAGAGGGGAGCTTAAAGTTTTCATTTTGGAGCATGTCAGTTATAAGAACTATAAGATTGAGTTATGATATATATATATATATGGGAAATGTTTGTATTTAATTACACGCTCTCTCATTTTTCATACAAACAACCTTAAGAAAAAAGGATAGTTTTTTTTTTTGTTGTCTTTGTACGAATTGTCAACTGTCAAATGGTCAAATTGAATGAAAAAATAAAGTGTAGTTGATTTTGACGGCATTCTGATAGTTTTTTGAAAAAAATTATTTTTTTAATGTCAGTTTTGAATTATCAAATTTACCAGGAAGTTAGATAGAGCAAGACAACACTTTACGGAAATTGAGCTGTCTGTTACTTTTCTGTAAAGTTTCGTAAAATTCTTATCGAAACTTTACCGGAAAAGTGACAGAAAGACAATTCATTTCCGATAAATTTGAGAGAATAAATTTAAGATTTATTGAAAGTATAGAAATTAAAATTAAATATTTGAAAGTATATAAATTAAAATGGAATAAATTACAAAATATATAGACCAAAATAATATTTTAACGTAAATATTATTAGACTATTCAATTTAAAAATTAATCGACTTCTTCCAAGCAATATCAATCTTATCTTACCTACCAATAGAAAAAGAGAGAATATGAAAAAATGAAAACGATAGGCCAAGCAGATCGCTTTGGTGTTTTAAAAAATATATAATTTTTTTAAAATGTTCAATGCATGGCAGGCGTAGTAAGTTTGATGAATACATAATTAATGATTTTATAATAATTCTTACCTCACCAAAAACGCGGTGTTAAATTTTTAATCAACCTTGTAAACAATATTTATTTTTTTATTTAAAATAAAGACTTTAAACAATACTTATTAATTTGAATATGATTTAACTGTTTAATGTATGTTTAAAACTAATAAATTAAATAAAAAAGTTGAAGTTAAAGTGAGTTTAACTTAATGATAATTAACATGATCTTTTTCTTTAGAGATTGAAGGTTTGATCGCCTATTCCATAGTTATTGTACTAACAAAAGTATAGTTTTATTAGTTTCTTTAATATCCAAAATCTAATTTTAGAATAGGATTTTGTATTTTTTTTTTCCTGATGGATCAGGTATTGGTATCAGTAAGTTCTCTATTTTCTATTAGTTCAATTGTATTGGTAAAGATTTCAAACATAATTTAACCTTTAATACATATATATGTTTGTAGTGGTTGTGAGCTATACTTAGGTTGGTAACCATAGGTTGTTGAGTTTTTTTTTTTTTTTTAACAGGACTATGTTTGGATGGTGAACTATCTTTAAGCTACAAGTTTGCTAATAAATTTCGTAGGCTACAAAAACTCAAACTTCTGAAAATCATTTTGATGGTCACACATTTTACCATCACGAATCACACTCCCAAATCCAAAATCACAATGATAAGATTTATCTTAAAATTTCAAGGGAATTAACACAAAAGAAAAAAGAAAAATCTATGGATATAAGAAACAAACTTGAGTGCAGCCCGACTAGACGACACACTAATGAAACTCTGTCATGTGGTAAGTTTTTAAAAAATAATAATATATATTTTTTTTAATGTGCATTGAAATGGGCTGCTTGTGATGACTTGCACCTTCATTGTCCTAGTTATAATTAAGGTAGAAATTGTTAATATGAGCATAATTCAACTACACTGTAGACTGTTACTATCAAACTTAAGCTATGATGTTCGATCTTCGATCCACAGATTGTAAAAAAAAAAAAGTTAAGAATTAATTATTTAATTGGAGGGGTAGCTTAAGAGGAGAGGAATTAAGGCTATAATTTCACTTTGGGTGTGTGGGGGCTAAAATGATTTGCATGGGGAAGCATAAGGTAGAATGTTGTTGGGCCATTCAAATTCTCAACAAGAAAACAACTCATTAACCCAATGATTTAGACAACTTACTGATCCAACACATTCATTTCCTCTTTCAACATATTTCATGTAGATATTGCATTCCCTATCCCATCAATATTCTCAATCAAAGTATATTTGTATTTATTGTTAAAGTTTTCTTGTTCTTCTTAATGGTTTATTTTGGTTTTTTATTCTCAAAATGTTTATTTTGATTGTCGTACTTTCATTTATGATCAATTTTTCAAAGTGTAAGGAGAAAAATGAACGACCCAATTAAAATAATTATAAAAAGAAAACCAATTTGTAAGGGGGTGGAAGAGGGCAACTCAAATGGTCTAACCAAACAAAATAACACCCATAAGTTAAGAGTTAAAATGAAGTGTTAGCTCAACTTAAAGATAAACCAATGAGAAAGACATAAATAGATGAGAGCAGAGACAGGAGAGAGGAAGACAGTTGCATGTTCTTTGTCTAAGGTTGCTGTTGGCTAATTGTGAATGTGGAATTTTTGGTTACCACTTGCACCCTCAAAACATGCTGACAGAATTAACTTCATATTTAACAAAAAAAAAAAAAAAAAA